>RJWH01000966.1:342019-508804 GCA_004363575.1 Solenodon paradoxus
TTTTTTTTTTTTTTTTTTTTTTTTTTTTTTTTTTTTTTTTTACTGAGGTCCTGTATCTTTCTTGGTACTATTGTGAATATTTCATTCTTAATTTATTTTTCCTCTACTTCACTGTTTGCATATAGGAATGCTACTGATTTTTATGTTGAATTCATATCCTTCAAATGTCCTGTTTTGATTTATTGTTTCTAGCTTTTTAGGTGGAGTCTAGGATTTTCTAAGTATAACATCAGGTCATCTGAAAATGATAGTTTATTTCTTTTCCAGTTTGGATTCCTTTACTGTGCTTTTCTTGCCTGATTGCTCTGGCCAATACTTGCAGGACTATGTTGAATAGCAGTGATAGTAGGTAACCTGTTTTGTTCCAGATTTTAGGGGAGAGTCTTCCATTTCTTTTGTCATTGATTATGATGTTGGCTGTGGAGTTTGTCATATATTATTATGTTTGAGGTGTGGTCCTTCTATTCTTATTTTGGTGAAGGTTTTTATCATGAATCATATTGAATCTTATCAAATGCTTTTTCTGCATCCATCAAGATGATCATATTTTTGATTTTCACTTTATTGTTGTGATGTATTACATTGTATATGTTGTACCATAATCCACTTAACTGTGGTGTATCAGTTTTTTGATGTGCTGTTGAATTCTATTTGCCAGGATTTTTGTTGAGATTTGTGTGTGTTGCAGATCTATAGTTTTCTTTTTTGGTGCTATCTTTGTCTTATTTTGGAATCATATGATTGATCTTTGGAGTTTTCCCTCTCCATTTTTGTGGAAGAGTTTGTGGAGGATGGGGGTTGAATGTTTGGTACAATTTGGTAGTGAAGTAATCTGGATCTGGGGCTCTTGTTATTTGGGAGATTTTTAATGCCTTCCTCAACTTCTTTACTTGTGAGTGATCTGTGTCCTCTTGCTTCAATTTTGGAATATTGGAGGATTCCAGGAACCTGTCCATTTCTTCATGACTGAAGAATTATTTTAGCATAGAAATGTCCATTATAGTCTCATGATTCCTTGTATTTCTGTGATGTCAGTTGTAATAGCTTCTATTTCTGATTTTTTATTAGAGTTTTTATTCTCTTTTTCTTAGCCTCATTAGGGGTATATCAATTTTATTTTTCAAAGTACCACCTCTTGAATTCACCCATTATTTGGATGAGCTTTTTGTTTTCACTTTCATTTATTTTTGCTCTAATTTGTTTTTTCTTTTGCTGATTTTTCATTTTGATTGTTCTTCCCTTTCTAGTTCCCTGAGATATATGGTTAGATATTTAATTTGGGCTCTCTTGGTTTTTGAAGTACACTTGCATAGCTCCAAACTTTCTTCTCAGAACTACTTTTGCTTCATCCTATAAGTTCTGAAAGCTCATCTCTGAATTTTCATTTGTTTCCAGATAACTCTTAATTTCATCTATAATCCAGTTGTTCAGAAGTGTATTGTTCAGCCTCTGTCATTCTTCCAGTTTTGTTCTCTAACTTCATTTCTAATTTCACCCTCTTATGTTCAGAGAAGATGCTATCTATAATTTGCATCTTGCTAAGTTTGCTGAGACTTTTTAGGTTCCAAGATATAGTCTATGCTTGAGAATGTTCCATGAACCTTGAAGAGTATATATTCTTTTATTGGCATATAACACCCTGTATATGTATGATGGTCCATATGTTCTATGGTTGCAATTTCATCCCTTATTTTTTTTTGTTGGTTTTATTCCAGGATGATCTACTTATATTAGTTGAGTGTCAAGTTCCCTGCTATTATTGTGTTACTGACAATGTCTGCCTTTCTCTCTGTCAGCATTTGTTTTATATGTTTAGATGATCCTGTATGGGGTGCATATGTGTTGATAGTTATTTCTTCATGACTGATTACCCCCTTGACATAGTGTCCTTCCTTGCCTCATGATATCACTGTTAGCTGGAAATCTGTCATGTTTGATATTAATATTGCAGTTAGGATTTTCTTTCATTACTGTTGCTTTGATATATTTTTTCCATACCCCTTGACTTTCAACCTGTTTATATTTGGGTTTGATAAAAGTTCATTGTAGCAGTAATTGATGGATCCAGTTTTTTGATCCACCTAGCCACTCTATGTATTATTTATGACTGGTTGTTCAGTTCATTCACATTTAGGATGATGACTGAAATGTATGTAGTGCTTTAGCACTGTCATTTGAGCCTTTTTTTCTGTTGGTTTGTGTGTGTGTGTGTGTGTGTGTGTGTGTGTGTGTGTGTGTGTGCACTTATTGCTTCAGTTCCTCTTTATTACTTTTTCCTTTGAATGTTTTTCAATGTCTATCAATTCTCTCTACTGCCCAGCTGTGTATCTCTTCAGAGTTGAGTTTTGTGACATCAAATGCATTATCTCTAAATTTATTGCTTTATCTTTTATGAGCTGATGCCATATCATATTTATATATTTGTACAGATTCCATGTTTGTTTTTCCTAGTTCTCTCCTGTTCCATCCTTCTTTCTGATTTTGCTTTCCTGTTTATCACTATTCTCAAGGTTTGGTGTGTCTTTGTTTTAATTGGCCCTGTGTAGAGGGCCCCTTTCAAGATTTCTTGAATGGACAAGCTTGGTGATAGAAAAATCCATTGACTTTGTGTCATTGAAGGCCTTTATTTCTCCATCATAATCGATAATTTTGTGTAGTATTCTTGGCTGGTAGTTTTTGTCTTTTAGTATTTGGGGTATATCTTTCCACTCTCTCTTGGCCGGTTGGGTTTCTGCTAAGAAGTCTGATGATGGTTGGACTGATGAGTATACCTTTGTATCTTACATTTACATTTTCTCTAGCAGCCTTTAGTTTTCCTTTGTCATTGACTTGTGATAGTTTTACTATGGTGTCTCTGAGGTAGGGCTTTTTACATTCAGAAATTTCAGTGAGTTCTCTGCTTCTTGGACCCCTGTGGCTAATTTTTGTTACAGTTGTGGGAAATTCTCTACTGTTACTTCTTTAAGTAGGTTTTATGCTCCTTTCTCCTCTCCTCTCCGCTCCTCTCCTTCTGGGACATCTAGTATCCTTATATTTATTCTTCTCATAGTGTTTGATATTTCTCATAGGCTTTCTTCATTTTTCCTCAATCTTGTTTCTTTCTCCTCTTTTGTCAGGGTCACCTCTGTGATGTTTGTGTTCTGTTTCTGATATTAATTCCTGTGCAAAATTGAGTCTGTTTATAGACCTTTTCATATTTATCGTCTATCCCTTGACTGTGTCTTTCATCTCTAGTATTTCTTCTAAGAGTTTCTTCATGACCTCAGTGTCTTTGTGAAAATTCCTTTGATCTGTTACTTTTTTACTGAATTTTTTCCAATTCCAGTTTGGGTAGCAGTGTGTGCCTCTTGCATTTCATTCAGCTTTTTATAACTTATTTTGAGATTCTCCATTAGGATGTCCCAATCAATATCAGTAGAGCTCTCTGGGGAAGCCCTGGCATCTTACTGGTTTAGGCCATTTGTGTGTTTTGGGGTGACTTAAATTTTAGCATGACTTTCTTCTCTGCCTTGATTTTAGCAGTATGGTTTTCTTGTACTTTAGGTTTCTTCCTACCTATATGATGATGTGGCAGGATTTCAGTGATGGTGGGCCTAGTTCTCTCTAGGATATCTTATTGTGGTGGGCCATTGATGTTATTTCAGGTGATGCTGGGAGGTTCACAGGAAGTTCAGGTGAAGTCCACTGCCCATAGAGACTAGAACAGGGTCTAGAGACTAGTCAGGGTCTCCCTTCCTGCAGTTCTTAAGCCAGGAACCAAGTTCACAGGCCACCCCTTTGTAATATGCTGTACCCTGTAGGCAGGGTTGGGGTCTGGGACTCCACCCACAGCTCTTTCTGGCACCCTAATTATGTGTTTTCAGATGTCTGGGTTGAGGCAGTGTGGGGGTCCACTGGTCCTGAGGCCTAATGGCACTTGTTCCTGGCAACAGCAGGGCAGGGCCAAGATCGATGGCCTGTGCATCATTGAGACACTATTCTTAATATTATTTACTTATGTCTTTCCCCGCTCCCCTTGCTAGATATTTGTCAGTTGTATTATTCTTTTTAAATATCCAATTTTTTGGAATTGACTATTTCCTGTTTCATTAATTTCTGCTCTTTTAAAACACTACCACTATCTCTTTGGATTCATTATTGTTTTTTACATATTAAGGTATCTTTATAGGACTTCATTTTAATCATTTGATACTTTTAAAAATTATTATAAAAGGTTGTTTATTTCCTTCAGTATTCTTATACATTACATATAGTAATTTTGTTATCCATTTCTAATTATTTTCCTTAATATATCATTTTTATTGCTTGATTCATTTGGGAAAACAGTAAATTATACAAAATTAGGATTACATTTGAAAATTAGGGTCTCTTATCCCCAGTTATACCACAGGAATCAACATACAATGCCTTCTATGCCATGTCCTTTATTGCCTAGGAAAAGTTTTTCAGCCTTATTTTCTAAGGTTGATGAAAGTAATGTGGGAAGACGAATCTTACAGGAAATAATAGACATTCCCATAAATGCCTTTGGCTCTACAAAACTAGTGTTCATTACAAAAAATGGAAAACATTTTTTTATAATTTTAGATTTCCTAAACAATGAAGCTCATATAAATTTTTAAAATTCATTCAGCCATAAAGGTTGCTCACACCCATTCTTTTTCACTCTACCAAATAATATCATGGAGATATTGCTGAGTAGACAGACCTATTTTATTTCTTCCTACAGATGTTACTTCCTATACTTAAAAGTGAGCAATATGAAAGGAATGAAAATATTCCAGAGAAATAAGAGCTAGCACTTTATATCTCTTATCAGACACTAGTTTCTCTGATAATTCTAAAATCTGTTTTTTCCCCTGAAATATCTACCACTGCCAGGCATTATATCCTCAGCTTAATTTACCAGTATCCAACTGACATTATTTTCAATAATTCTATTTTAGTTAATTCCCTAAGAAAGCAATTTTACCAATAAAGAAATCTAGCTAAAAGGTTATACTAAGATTTTTGAACCAAAAGTTCTACATTGTTGAATATTTTTTCTAAATATATGGTCAAAGAAATATTTTTAAAAGATTTAAAATTCCATGTTCTGTTTTCCTGTCTATAACTAAAACATTGAGCTAAAATGCAGGTGTTTGAGAGAAATATTTATGACAAATTCATTCATTTCTTGTGAAAGCCTGGAGAATTGTTTCAGTTGGTCACTAATTTATCTGAAGGTGTTAGATTGAGTCTGCAAGTTTGAACATGCTCAGAATAAATATAGGAATATCCACATGGAAAAGAATGTCTCTAATAGAAAACAAAACAGTGCATGATCTAACAGCAGGAATTTGAAAATAACCCAGAAAATACGCCCTTTCAGAAAATTGGAAGTAGGTTAGAGAGAATTTTTTAAATATGCTATAGACTTGGTGCTGCCTTTGACCAGAAAGTATATTAATACTTACATTTCCTCTGAAATGGGAACAATTTAATTCATAAGGAAATTTTTTGGAAAGGACCTGTGAATGCTAAAATGTCACTATCTTTTATTTTTCAGTGGCAGAAACAGACCTATTTTTGCTACAGGGCTTACTTATTAGTTGATAATTTATTTCATAAGTTGACACAGTATTAAGCCCTAAATTATCATAAACTACTACAAAAACAAGTAGTTACATGCACAGTTAATCCCACTAAAATGTAAAATAATAGATTCTGAAGAGTCAGAGAGGCCGTATATTATAAACTTGTCCATCAACACTAGGAACAGCTCAGCAATCACACTCTGAGATGCACTTCTAGACTCTGCTTATAACATGCATGATAGGGAATCCACTCCCTGAAAAAGTTTGACCATTTAAAAGCTCTGTCATACTAATGTCTTTTTGAATTAAATCATCCTTCTCATTTTTTTAATTTATTCCAATCTGCTTTAATATTACTCTATATGATTACTCCTCACGGAACCTGGTTTTAAGGCCCTGGTTGCCAGTTTCAAAATACTAACAAGACTAGAAACCATGTCAGTTGAATTACTGATAAACAATATGCACTGCTTGGAAATGGTAGATACTTCAGAAATAAAAATTGATATTGATAGAATCATCAGTATAGCAAGTACCTGATAAGAGAGATATAAAGTCTTGGTCACATTTCTCTATAATAGTCCCATTCTTTTCCACTTTACCTGATATTATTCTGTGTTGGGTCACTGAATCCATGATCTGTGCCTAAAGAAATATGATTCAGTTAGGCATGGACATATTTAATTTATGATCCAAAAAATATAATACAAATGTATATTATGCTCAAATATCACCATTTCATAACTGTAATTTTTAAATTGCTAGAACTATTACTGTATCATCCTCTCTGTCTTTCTCTCTTACACATGCAAACAGTTCATCCCCTTCTTTGTTTCTGATATGCAGAACTTGTGTGCTAATTCCATATGAAGTTGGATGTTGGCAGGAAATGCTACTTTAATTTAAAAACACTCGCCTGTATATATAGATGCAATTTTTAATTATGAAAGGAATATTGTATTATAACATTAACTAGGTTTAAGATATACATGTTAGTAAATGTACATAGTTATATCATATAGTCATATACTATTCCCTTCACTATACAATTAATCCCCTTTACCCCCACTGATTTTCTTTTGGCTAAAAGTCTATTTTTTATTTAGTTCATTCGTTTGCTTGCTATCTCTATACACAACATATGAGTTATATCATACAATATCTGTCTTTATCCTTCTGGCTTATCTCACTAGGCATAATTACCTCCAGGTCTATGCATGTTGCTGCAAATGGCAGGATTTCAGTTTTTTTGATAGCTGTGCAGTATTCCATTATGTACATATACCACATTTTATCCATTCATCTGTCAGTGGGCTTTTTTGTTTTTTTTCCAGTTCTTAGCCGTTACAAATAATATTGCTGTGAACATAGGGATGCATATATCTCTGTAAATAAGTATTGTGTTTTTAGGGTAAGTAAGTACCCCTTTGAGGGTTAACTGGATCATATGGGATTTTCATTCTCAATTTTTTGAGGACCATCCATACTGCTTTCCATAACAGTTGCACCATATTACACTCCTGCCAACAGTTAACAGTGCATAAGAATTCCCTTTTCTTCATGACCTCTTCAGCACTTGTTTCCATTCTCACAGGTATGAGGTAATGCCTCATTGTTGTTTTAATTTGCATTTCCCTAATAACTACAACAACTTTCCATGTGCCTTTTGGCTATTGGTATGTCTGAGAAGTGACTATTCAGATCATCTGCCCACCATTGGGTCGCTAATTTTTGGTTGTTGAGTTTTATGAATGCTTTATATATAAATAGCTTCTTTCCTTCAGTAGAATATCTTTTTGTTTTCATGAATTTCTCTTGCTGTGCAGAAGCTTTTTAGTTTGATGTAATCCCATTTGGTTAGTTTGGATTTTATTTTCCTTTATGCATGTACATTTAAAATCTACCCACTGGCCTCTGAAATTAGCAGAAACAAATTTTAATGCTAGGAGAGAATAATTACCATTGTATTTCTGGCCTTGGCCCCGAGCTCACAGTTTAAATACTGAGCTTTCCCTAACAACCCTTTAGAATAGATGACAAAATAATTTAAATGCTGAAATATGAAATAGATGACTCTAGTACTGGACATTGGGGTTTTTATGACTAAAAAGGAATTGAATACAAAACAACCAAAGTCATATTGGACTACTAAAGTCTAATTATGTTATTTAATTTTCTAAAAAGACCAGAAATGTTCAAGTGTTGTAATATTTTACAACTGCCTGACTGCCTTTTTGGGGCAATAGACAGTATGTAGACTCACTGTGATTCATGCTGGAAAACTGATCCATCTTGCATAAATGAAGATTAAAGAGGTGACTCTTAAGGTAATGGAAATCTGGCTACATTTCTGAAAGTTGTCACTTTAAATTATTTTGTAATCATGGTGAGTGGTACATGCTT
Organism: Solenodon paradoxus; assembly: GCA_004363575.1. Taxonomy (NCBI): domain Eukaryota; kingdom Metazoa; phylum Chordata; class Mammalia; order Eulipotyphla; family Solenodontidae; genus Solenodon; species Solenodon paradoxus. The sequence continues at coordinate 349,999 of RJWH01000966.1, forward strand.
GTGGGTAAGGGTGGTACTCATACCTGGCACACAGAGGTAGAAAAGGAGTATAAAGTTACTTTGTGTTTGTGCAATGGCTTCAGGTTATTCTTTGTGATGTATTACATCTTTTATTCCAGATTTTCATGTGATGTGATAAATTTCTCCACTCTGTAGATCTGTTCCATATTTGAGATGTAGTGACAAAAGTGGTGCAGGGCTGTCCTGTCTTGGTTCAGAGTAGCAATCTTATTTAATAATCAGTTATAAAGGTGGAATTGGCAATAAGATTGAAAGGATACATGGGACCTGATTCTTAGCACAAAAGAGGGGAAAACACAAAACCCTGAGAAGTGTCAGGTATAGATATCGGTCAAGCTTATTCTTTATGACAATAACAGCAGTTATATAAGAATACTTTGAACATCTGACATAACGGATGCAAAAAGGAACAATACAAAAAATTTGATTTCCCTAATATAAGTTAATGATTCAATAAATATCCGACATTACTCACATTGATAACTAAAGCCCCACATTATTCATGAGCCATTTTTAAGTATACATAAATTTTATAACTTTACTTCAGAATAAAAAAAGTACGAAGGAATTTATGTTTGATTTTCTTTTGCCAGAGTATGATTATATTTGTACAGTTAATATTTTTTAAAACTAGCTTCTAGAAGAATTAGTTTACATTATTTATTCCTTAAGGAAAGTTAAAAAAAAAAAAAATACTCAGACTCATCTTAATCAAGTGTGTGACTTGATATTATTAAAGATATAAAGAACTTCCGAGAGAGGTAATCATCTAATTTTATAATCCAATACAGAATTTCAGGAATTGGGCTTCCTAAAACAAACCAACTACAAAATAAGACCATTATAATAAAACAGAACTTTTTATCCCATCTTGGAATATTTCAAGGTCATCAACTAACATTTTGACAGACAGAAAAAGGGGTGTTTTTGCTTGAGGGTAGAGTCAAGCTACGGTTTTGTTTTATTTTTTGAAGCAACACAATTTTGGGTATTAGTTCTTTTACACTTTGACACAGAATAAATCCCAGTGGCCTCACCATACCCCAAACCAATTAAATGAGCGCCTCTAGAGATGGGTCCCAAATATAAGTAGTATTTAAAGCTCCTCGGGAGTTTTCAATGTGCAATTAAGTACCAAGGTTGAAATGCACTGTTCTAGAAGCTGCTAGGACTTTTGACTGTATAGCAGGAGAAAACAGTAGCGTCAAGGTAGAGAAGTATCTTGATTTATTCTCACTTTCAGCCTGTTATATATCTGAATATAAAGAATAAATTCACCAGACAGAATACAATGCTATAAATAAAAGAGATGAATGATATTTGTTTTACACTAAAGTGAACTCTGGCATAATATAATGGTAGCTTGAGTGCATGGCAATTGCCCATTTTGGTTTGGGAAGCAAATACAAATTTGAGAAATATTCCAGTAATTACACAAATTTAGAGGTTAGCCAAAAATTGAGAGCAACACCTCTGGAGAAATGCCCCTGAATCTGGAAGACCACATAGTGTGTAGTACTTCTCCCCAAGGCAATAAAATTGTCTTCGTCTGAAAAAAATTACATTAAAATTTTTGTTAAAAAAGGGAAGCAAGTTTTAATATCAAGGTAATCTCAAGAAAGGAAAAGGAAAAACCCATCAAGTATTTGGAGAAAAGTGAAGGGGCAGTACGAACGTCTTTCCTTTGGAGACATGAGGGGTATGCTAATGATCTAAAGATATGCTTGAAAGTTCCAGACTTTCTTTTGTCAGCTGGTAGAGCTGTGGCCATCATTTACCATACCGTAGCTTTGGCTGCATCTCTCTTCACAGTGCTCATGAAGTAAATAGCCTATTTGTTACGGCTTAAACAGATTAATATTAGATGAAATGTATACCCACAAATTTCAAGTTCTAAGTATTAGCTCATTAAAATTAATAGGAAAATATGAAAACATTTCAGTGTTTCCATATATAATTTGCTGTTGAAAACTTGTAAGCAACTGAACAGATTAGAATTTCAAATCTCTTTTCAGGTATATTAACAGAGTAACTCTATACTTGTGCCTATAAAAATATCACTCCACCTCTGCTAAGACCTACTTTTATCAATCAACTTTGACACAGCAAAATTCTTACATAATATGAAGACAGCACAGTGAAACACTGTGCTTCAGCCTTTTGTGTTTCCCATCACACTTGCAGGATGTGATTTTTAATACTGACTACAGGATTCTGAATTAGCTTCTGAAGAAAATTTTTTCATAAAACCTATGAAGTGGTCTCAGTTATAGTCATAATACTCAACTCCTTTCAAAAAGACATTTGAGAAGCTTGATTGGGACATTCTCAAAATTATTCTAATTATCCATCCTATTCACTAAAGTCTGTCATACACAGGCATTCATCAATCCATTCAATAAACACATTTTGAGTACTCATTCTATTATGCAAGTTGCTAAAGTTGCAGAAATTCTTAAGATAATTATTGACAATGTAGAAAAATTTAAGAATAACAGGATTCATGGTCTTTAATAGTAAGTATCTATTAGATCATATCCTGGGACTGGAAGAAGGTCATCATCTTGGTTTCTAAGACATGAGAAAATCCTCCTGCAGTAAACATTGTTTTTACAAAATTGAATTTATGAAGAAGCTGAAGTAGGTTTTGAGATTGTGAATTGCTGGCTCTTTGTGTTCTTTCTCAACCTCACGGTGACTTGGGAGATTTCTCCACAGTTCTTTTTCACTCTTAGATTTCACATAATTACTTTCTCCAAGACCTTTGCTATTTTGTTTTTAAGTGAGGAAACTAGTCAGATTCAACTTTCATGATGTATAGCCCTTTTATTCAATAAGTCACTTCGTCATTTTCAGTCATTTCACAGTAACATTGAAAAGCCTTTTTCCCTGGACTCCTGAGTGCTCTGCTCAATGTCATCCCAAGATAACGGAGCACCTTCTGTCTGGCGCATTGCTGATTGTTGTGACGGAAGTAAAGATTGCTGGGACTTCTCAAACTGATACGTGCTCCACACAGAAACAGCACACAGAGCTTTCACTGGGCAGACTTTTACATGTCACGTTTCATGGCTGTGCCCAACTACTTAGTAGTAGAGAAGTACAAATAAACAGTGTACTCAGGAGACCAGAATATTTTTGAAGAACCCTAAATGTACTCAAAACTTTGAAGATTTTATTCCAGCTCATAGGAAAACCTAGGTAAAATGGATAATAGACAAAAATTACCAAAAATGAAAGTTCATTCAAGATGAACAGCCTAGGTAGATCCTGATCTTACCTCTTCCTATGGACACAGTCTACAATTTCATATGGAACTTTCATCTAAATAGACCTGAAAACTACATGAACAGTTTCTCCACAACCTTGGCTATAAGAGCTACATGAAACTAATTAGGAGAGTTGCAATCTCACCAAAACCCCGGCCCACCCCTAATGTAATGACTCACAGTGTGGAGGGATATCACACACACACACAGCCTTCTCAATGAAGAGTAAGGGATCTGTAACCCACGCACAGCACCGCAGTTCTCAAGACCTGCACTATCAAGACTAGCGCCACTAAACACCAGACTTTGAAAATCAAGTGGGCTTATGTACAGAACCATAGGCTATAAGGAATGCAGTTTCTGCTCTTAAAGACTCACAGCACAGATTCATTGGCCCCAGGACGCAGCACAGAAGGAGCAGTTTGAAAAGCACCTAAACCACACGTCAAGGAGATTTGTTCATCAGTCTTAGAGTATCAGCTGGACAGGCAAGTATGGGTTCAAACTCTTTAGAAACAGGTTCTAGTGAGCAGCACCTTGACACACCCTCTAACCTGCTAACCCCTGCACCTATTCTATTCCCCTGGCACCACCAGTGCAATGGGTGCATCTAGCCCACACATGATGCCATCCGAGTGCCTGGTTCTCATGGCCAAGGGACTAAGTTTGAGACTCCAAGGATTGGAAACAATTGGAGAGCTCTTGGGACCCTTAACATCCTAACAGATATCACACTGCTTCAAGAGACAAAAACTAGGTCAAAGTCAAATGATAAGATTCACTGCAGACAGAGAGGAGAGAGGAGAGAGACAGCTATTTCATTTGATACATAAAATATAATCACAGAATCAACAAGAATGAGGAGACAGAGGATATCTTTCAAAAAAAAAAAAAGAACCCTAGGAAAAAACCTTAATGAAATAGAGATAATTTACCTGATGAATAGTTCAAAATAATAGAAAGATGCTCACTAAACTCACTAAAGATGGTTGAAGTTTTTTGTTTATCCAAAAGATAAAGTGAATCACAAAAATGAAGAAACTAAACCACTAACATGATAGACAAAAATTTATTCAAAATGGATTAAAGGCTTCGATAAAAAGACCTGAAACCATAAAATACACAGAAGAAAATTTTGGTTATATGCTTTATAACATCAACTTTAGAGAGGTATTTAGGGAAGCAAAAATAACAGCAAAGAAAATTAAACAAATGAAACCTACATCAAGATAAAAAGCTTCTGTACAAAGACAGAAATCATCACAAAAACAAAGGCAACCCATGGATTGGAAAAAGATCTTTGTGCATGCCAGACAAAGGATTAGTTAATATCTAAAATATGTAAAGAGCTCATACTCCTCAACAACAATAAAAAAAAAAAACCCATTTAAAAAAAAGTGAACAGAAGACCTGAATACATAGTCTTCAGAGAAGACATACAGATGGCTGCTACATGAAAAAACGCTCTATATCACTTATCATTAGGGAAATGCAAATCAACTACCATGATATACTACTTCACCCCTCTGAAAATGGCCTATGTGTAGAAGACTACAAAACATATTTGAGCGGATGTGAGAAATACAAATTTGCACAATATCTATGGAAAACAGTATAGAGATGCCTCAAAAAATTAAAAATAGAACTACCAATTTATGCAGCATTTCTACTTCTAGATATACCAAAAAAATGCTGTTTACAATAGTCAAGACATGGAACCAGCCTAAATGCCCATCAGTTGTTGACTGGATAAAGAAGAAATACACACACATAAATATATGCATAAATGGAATCTATTTAGCTATTAATAATGAAATTTTACCGTTTGCATCAACTTGGATAGAACTTGAAATGATTATGCTAAGCGAAAGAAGTCAAAAAGAAAAAACACCCAATTTTTTTTTTTATGTGACTGTAAAGAAAAAAACAAAGCATAACAAAATTATGTTGGACTCTTGGTTACCAAAGGATACTGGTAGGGAGAGAACTTAGGTACAGGAGACTAAAACTGATAGTGCTGATTGGCACTAGAACTCTGGTGGTAAAATGTGAACCTATTCTCTTATTTTTATTATTTCATCAGTTTACAATACTATATAAGCTAAAAATTTTTTAAAAATGAAAACAGACACATAGTAACTAGGATTATTCTTTATCAAAATTTGACATTAAATAAACTTACTAAGTGAATTCAACCTTGCCATCAGAATGGCACCCTCATCTAGAGCATAATAATACTTAGCATTTTAACATTATTCCATAGATCAATCAGAATCTGCTCTAAGTTTGAGCCTTAAGGAACCTTTTCACCAGAGTTACTAACTAGCAAGCACCCGAACTACGTATTTTCTACTTTTTAAGTTTTTATACTGTCCCTGCTCACTAACATTATTCAGCACAGAGTTACTTAAAGTAGGCAGTAGGTAAGTAAAAATCATAAGATTAATAATGAGGCTGTCAGGTTTTAGAATAAACTGAATTTCGTTTTGTAGAAGTCTTTGAGTCTCTTTAGAGCCCAATATATTAGTTAGCCAACAAAAATAGGTTTGTACTGGACAAGCACTAAATTATTCTTTGTGATATTTACATGCTAATTAAGAACTGCATTTCACAATGAGATGTGCTCCTTCTCAGAAATGTCATATTCATTCAGTCATAAATGGCTATCATTTCGAGTTTGCTTTATATGTACCAAACAATATCCTTAAATAGGCCTATGTTTTGAAATTAATAAAAGTTAAAGCTAAATTTCTTCAAAGGAGTACCAGCTGTCAAGTTTGTTCAGTGCTAAAAAAATTATATTTTACTCAAAACTTTGCTCAGGTATCTGAATGAGATTTTCAGGATACAAGATAGTGTTAGGCTGGTGATAGGAAGTTACAGGAGTGGCTGTTCTCAACAAAGCAAACAAAGCAAAATTGAAACCTTCTGCACAGCAAAGAAATCACCGCTAAAACGAAAAGACAATCCACAGAATTGGGGAAGATATTTGCACAACACACATCTGATCTCCAGAATATATAAAAAGCTCACACACCTCAACAATCAAAAAGCAGATGACTACCTCAAAAAATGGGCAGAAGAACTGAATCAATACCTGTCTTAAAAAGACACACAGATGACCCACGGATACCTGAGAAAAAAATGTTCAACATCACTAATCAGAGAAACACAAATGAAAAACACATGAGATACCACCTCACGCCAGTGAGAATGGCCTGTGACAAAAAGACTAGAACAAGTGTTGAAGGGAGTATGGAAAAAGAGGAACACTACAAAGTTGGTGACACAGTAAATTTGCAACCTCTTCAGAAAACAGTATGGAGATTCCTCAAACAAAGATAGATCTACCATTAGAGCCAACAATCCCACTCCTAGGTGTATACCAAGAGGATACAAAAATCTCTAATCAAAAAATACCTACACCCCTTTATCGAATCACAGTTGGCAGTAGCCAAGACATGAAAATCAACCTAAATGTCCATCAACAGATGATTGGATAAAGAAATTATGATATATATAATCAACAAAATTTTATGCAACAATCTAGATGGAAATGAAGAAGATTATGTTAAGCAAAGTAAGTCAGAGAGAAAAAGAAATATAGGATGGATTCACTCATGTGAATATAATTGAATCAAAGAAACATACAAATCTCAACAAAATTAGCAGGACACTGGACAGGGTTATTGCGGGGGAGGGGGGACCGCAGGAGCAGGGAAGGGACAAAGAGGGAAAAAGGTGGTGGTATAGACACTGGCACCCTGATGATGGGCGTGGTGTGAAATACAGACTGAGAGGTATCCTAAACTATAGCATTGTGAACAAATGTAATGATATAAGTATCATAAGCAAATTCTTCTATAAAAAGTGTTGTTATAGTAATTAAGAATATAAAACATGAATAAAGTTTAAATTTTTAAAATGCTCTTGTGTGAAAGCAATTACATAATTGACACTAACAAAACTTTTAATTAGTCACAATGTATAGATAAGAAATCTGGGACCCAAATACATCAGAATAACTTGTCCCAAATAAGTGACAAAACAAGGAGAGTCTCCTGACTCCATAGCCCTTTGCTCTTCGCTAATTATAATTATCCCTGCCATTAAAACATTTGAAGAGATTTCTGATTGTTGCTTATCACTGAAAAAAACCCTATCAGAAAGACATCACAGTGAAATCAAGGTAAGTGCTACTCATGGTACCTGTGTTCAAAAATGCAACTTCATTTCTGAACACTTACCTGAATGAACTTTCAAATCTGTTCATAAACCTTCCAGGTTTCCACAGACGGGCAGCGCCAGTTACAAGAAGGCAGTTCCCACATGGGGCACACAGGATGGATTATCTGCACTTCGAGGATGACAGCCGTGGCTGGTGGTTTGACATGGATATGGTGATCATCTACATCTATTCAGTGAACTGGGTCATTGGATTCCTTGTTTTCTGCTTTCTTTGCTATTTTTTCTTTCCGTTTTAGGAATTTTCATACCTTAATACAGTTGAATAGTAAATAATGTAAATAACGGTTACTTAAACATTTTTTAAATGTGATTTGAAGTTTTTATAATGTTGCATTATATAAATTGTTGGTGTTTATAGAAAGTCTGAGTTATAGACTTATTTATTAATGTTTTTCATGTAACAAACTAAACTTTATTCAAGAGCTAATATATCTAGCACTTAGCAGCAATGCACTATTAATTTCTTAGTTACTGGTTTAGGATTTGTGAGCTCTAATTTTACAATGTCACTTTTATACTAACCTTGATTGTAAAGACTGGAATTTTTCCTCCACTGAAAAAATAGTAAAAATATAAAATAAAATGATGAGAATCTGGATAGACAATATATTTATTGACAGAATATTTAGTCAATCACAACTTACTCTCAGGCAAATTATATGTATTAAAGATAAATTATATTCTCTGGGAATTAATATAGCAGAGGGTATATTCAGCTTTGGTTTTCAGTGATCTCTAAGTCCTGCTCTGTTACTAAGAAGGCTATTCTTTGTTTACAGACTTGATAATAGTGCAACATTTTAATTACTGCATAACAGAATAGTAAATACAAAAATTATTGATACTAATCACTGCCAACAGACACTTGGAGAAATATAGTAATGCTTTTCAAGTTGCCGATTACTCACCCAAAGAAATAAAACATTTACTGACTTTCAGTAATCGAAAAGAGCAATGCATGCCCAAAATGTAATCAATTTAATGATTTGTTTAACTAGGAGGTTGTCAAATATATTGTAAATGTGCAATAAAGAGTGGATTTTAAGTTTACAGTGTTATTTAACATCTGGAATAAAGACTTGTTGAAAATAGTCATGAATTTATAGAAAGAAACCTGACATTTTAATTATTTACGGTAATCCTTGGGCTTGGCTGTCCGTTACTAAAGAGTAATGTAAGAAAGAATTAGATATCTCAATTTTAAAAATTCAGGTATCTCATTTTTAAAAGTGAGAAAACTAAATCCCAAAGAAAGCTTATTCATTTTGGTTACATCAGTGGTCATTGTGTAGCCTGGGACAGAGGTTTTGATTATGAACTACTAATCCAAAGTTCTTGCACTTTCATGCCACATACATGATAATGTAATAAGCATATTTGCACATGAGGTAGGTAAACCTTTCACGACACCAAAAATACAACCACCACTTCCAAACAAATTGCGATGGATTAGACTTCAACACTTAAGGCTATGAAAAGCCAAGTCACCTCTGACTGTATTTGAAATAAAAGCACTCAACGTAACGATATGTGATATTCTATGAAATGAAGAATAGTATAGATTTTTTTTAATTCTAATAATATTTTGATTATTGTATTTAAAATTATATATGTGAAAAATACTATTTTGTACATTCGACATCACCAAATCCAGAAAGCACAAGAGTAAATACAGTTTATACACCACAGATACCAATTTTTGTTCATATAACACAATAACATATAAAAATTATGCTTCTAGTTCAGTGAAATAGAATTAATATCTGGGTGAAACAATGTCAGTAAAACTCAGTATTACCTTAAATAAAAATCTATAATCACAAATTTATTGCTGAAAATAAATATGTAAGGGAAAATATCACCTTTTGAAAACGTGTGAGGACTGAAAAGAAACCATGGCACGGGCAATATTTTTTAAATCTACATTTACCACTAAATACAAATATAAGACCCTTAATAAATGAAATACTGTAGAGAAAGAAGAAAACATAATTTAGAGGAACATTCTAAATGGGTGGTTTATATGCATCTTACTATCTTGACATGAGAAATGCCTCATTTGTATATAAAATTAAAACTAGATCATTATAAATTCAAAATTTTTTAAATGTTGTACAAATGGAGTTAACACCAACATTCCTAAAGTTACTAGCTTATGGGAAACCAGATAAAACCTAACATGAAATCATTCATTTCCTTCTGATCTCACACTGTCACCACTCACGATATTATTGTTAAATTTATTAATAAAATACATGAGCCAGCTTTAGAGTGAAACAGTTCATGTCCTTATTTAGTGTCTTTGATAGTATCAGTTACAAAAACACTCATTTTCCAGTGTAGAACCAAGGAAAGGAAAACTCCTAAAACTAATGAAGTGCAATATTGGCCTAATTAACATTTAGTAGGTTTAACTTTCTGAGCTATCTTTAGCAATAGCTATTTCTACTGAGCTTAATTATAGTGAAGGTTAATTTTAAACATTTTCACAAAATCATTTTTAAAATGCCCCAATTCAGGTATATTTTTCAATACTTAAAGAATGTTATTTCTTGAATAAGCAAATTCACGAACCAAGATCAATTCATTTTATACTCTACTGAAGCTAAAGGAATTAAAATTAGACAAAATATGGAAGTAATCAGAACTTATGTTATACAAAGACCATAGTACTATAACTCATCATATTTTAAAATGGATTAAAAACTCAATATTTCTGTGTCCAGTCAGTTAATCATACCGTTCTAGAATATTATGTTAAATATAACAGCAAAACAACCATCAGCATCACTTCTGCTTTGGAATTTTGCTCCTAATATAGTTGTAATGACATGCCAAAACAGATAACAAGTAATTAAAATTTCACTTAAATGTCTTCTAAATGGCTAAATTAAGGCACAAATTCTTAACTTGGTTTTTATCTGAATAATGTTCTAGAATGCCTGATAGAAGAGCATTCTCCAGTGAAATGTGATGACAGATTGGCTAGACTCCATAAAATTCTGCACTTGAAGGCAGAACACAGTCATGTAATACACTGTTTCTAAAGTTTTGAATACTCTGACATACTCAACTCTTCTTGCACAGTTTCTGATTTTCAGGCTAGACTCAATAAAATTCTGCACTTGAAGGCAGAACACAGTCATGTAATACACTGTTCCTAAAGTTTTGAATACTCTAACATACTCAACTCTTCTTGCACAGTTTCTGATTTTCAGGTAAATTCTCAATATATACTTTCAGTAGGTTCTGTCAGTGTATGCTTTGCTTCAGAATTTTTTTGACTTTTCTTGAAGACAACAATATAATAAGTGCTTTTACATGTTTCAGGATTTGCTTGTTTTTACATAAATCCTACAAGAAACATGTTTAAGAAGTAACTTTAGACCATGCTGCTAACATCCTATTGATAATGTGTCCATTACAATATTCATTTATCTTAGAATCATACCTCTATTATAGTATCAGGAAAATAAATATTTTAGCATTCCTACTCTTACTTAGAATATCTCACATATATAATAGGTAGATTCTGAGAATCATTTTTCTTACTTCAACACTTCTAAAAAGTATTTATTGGCCTATTGCCACAAAATTTATTGTTACATCTTTATGATTACATCATAACCATCAATATATTAAGATACCCACCCAAGTTTTCTTACTCTTTCAAATTTTTATAAGTCAAAGAGCCTCACCCAAAGAAAATCTAGTAAGTAAACATACCACTATAATGTATTTTATTATTTACAGCATTGGAAGAGATGATATTACTCTTGTAAGAACCTAGTAAATGTTTTAATTGTTTTACAGCTGTCACCTTGTCTACCAACAAAACCATTAAGAGGGAAAGGGAAGTGAGAGAAGACAGCAACTAACATTTATTAATGAAACTTCTATATCTAAGATACTTTGGTGGTCACAATAACCTAATTTAATCTTCTCAATACTCTTTGAATAATATGATAATATGTTAGCCTATTACATGTAAAAAAGGAAGTAATGTGCCTAAATTCAGAAAGTGGTTGGTTTATGTGCATTTCTGTCCAATTTCAAGACCTTATGCCCTATAGCGTTAGTAACCTTTCTTTCCTCATGTCCTTACTTGTAAAGCTATGTGCGATGAAGCCGCTCTCTTACAACTTGATGAAATTGAATATCCACTGAAGCAGCTTTGGTAACAATATTGCTAAAAACAATTGGGAATAAAAGATGGTCTGAATCTAGAATGAAGGAATGAACTATTTATATTTTGTTTATAACACCTTTCATTGATTATTACAATTAAAAACTACTTGATATATGCAGCACACTATTAAATATGCAGTACATTTGATAGCAGCTTTCTTTCTTTGGTTGATCCGTGGTAGCTCCCTAGAATGCCTTATTCATAAGAATTATAAGGTTGCATCTTGGCTCCCTGGGGAAAAGTGCTCTGATCCACTGGCATTGTCCCACAAATATGGAGGAGGGAGTATAATGAAGAAAAATCAGTCCATGTCACATATTTTTGATCCTTGCATAAGGGTGCAGGAAGGCATTCCTGTTTTAAAGGAGATCTTGCCATTTGTTGAGAGAAAGAAACATACCTTAGTGACTATAATTAGCACAATGACATATACTAATATAGTTATGATACAGACTTGATAGCAAACTACTCTCCTGTCCTATCCTCGAATTTTGTTTTAAAACAGGTTACCTGAAACCTAGTTGAGAATTACTTAGATTTTTAAAACATAATGGTGTAGCTACAATGTAGTTTAATTTTCTCATTTCAGAAAAACTGTAAATTTTGATTATTTAAAAAAATATATATAGTCCCAATTTTCAAATACTACAGGACTAAATGAATGCCCTAGCAATACTGTTTCTAATATATGAAGGTTAGCCAGGCAGATAGTATTATATAGCAATCAACCCTCACCAAAAATTAACTATAACCATGCTTCTTAAAGCTTCACATGCCCACATGAAATCTTGTTAAAATGTTCATTTTTCAGAAGGTGTTAGGTAAGACTGGGATTTGCACTGCTAAGAAGCTACCAGGTGGTCAGTGGTACTGATCTGCTGGCCCATTGGTCACACTAAGTACAGAAAGGAGCTTAAAGAAGTACAAAATGAGAAAAAGGCAATGAATCTTGCTAAAATAACACTAAAATAAGTGTTCCTAGGAGACAAATTTCTCATTGTTTTGGCATTTGAAAGTTATACTGGTATTTTAATATATAGGAATTATAATGAATTATGCTATAAATAAATCAAACCAACTTCTGAAATTACTGGGTGAGTTTTTAAGTTTATATAGCAATACATTAATTTATTTAAAATCTATAAATCCAACTTTTTTAGAAGAATTATTTCCCCACTTTATTTTTACTTGGTACCCACACTTTGGCCTTCATATTGCCATCTAGAATCTAATTATATCGAACAAATATGAGACTTTATCACTAATAATACCACACCTGACCATAAAAAATAGAATACCTCTAATTTTCATTATACATTATAACTGCAAAAATCAAGAGACCGCATTATTGTCTTGGGTTATAGGATTTAAATACACTTAACCTTTCTTTCTTCATTTTCTTCATCTGTAAAACTATGCACAATCAATCACAACTTCACAGGAATCTGATGGGATGAAATTCAGTTCACAAGAAAATTAGCAAACATATATAAAAGTTCTTTAAGCATAGTTCAGGCAAAGACAGGTAAAATTTACCAATTATTTGATAATGGTGATGTTAGATAACCTATTTTCTGTTTCTCCATTTATAAAAGGAAAGGAAAAAATAGCATTGTTAAGAGAGAGAATATTAGTGTAAGCAAGCACTTAATGTTTCTCTTTTCCTTCCCCTTAAAAAGCTACATTTGAAGAACCATAGAAAAGGTTACTTTCAAAAAGATATTAACATGGTGGACCTATTATCATTCATGGTACAACTAAAATCCTTAATTAGTAACAACTAAATGTTGTGTTTCCTAAAGCTGACAACCATAATATAGCAAAGAATATTGAGTCATTAGTGGGCCATTAAGGAAAACTGGAGTATAAGTCACATTTTCCAACCAATACAATGAAGGGCTTTTTATTATTCTTTCATGTGTCCCACTTTGAACCATAGACGTAATAGTGAGATGGTTTAGTGTCGTGGCACACCAAGAAAATAATTTTACTGAGAACTTGAGACAAATCAATAGTCTGGTCTTAAATTTACAAAATTACTAGAAAGACCAAAAAATAAAATTTCCTCCTTTTGATATTTCCTAAGTTTTGTATTCAATGAAATATTACTAATTTTGGCATCTATTAACTTTCTTAACATTCAAAGTGATACTGGGATGATACCTACTCATAAAATTTGATTCATACTGTTATTTCTTTTAATATTTAACATAAGAAAGTATTTGTCACCAAAAATTCATTTCCAAAATAGTGCTCTAAATCATTTGTTTGCAATTTGTTTTAGGTGCAGCATGCCATTTCATATCAATTCAGGACAAAAAGAGCCATTACTTACCATTATGACTGTATGTTAGTACTCAAGGTAGTAATCTAGCCAATAAGTCATTTAGTCAGAGCACATCACTGAGATATTTTGTATCATAACCCTGATATTACCAAATTATCTCTTAAGTTCTTCAAGTAGCTCTTACTAGATTTATTTCAAAAACAGTAATTATAGAGTAATGATATAATGTTAAGCTATAATTGAATAAAATAATTTTTTTAGATAATTCTTCCCTTTCCCCACATCTGGGTCTTGAACCCCAGTCCTTGGGTTTTACATGGTCCCCACCTTAGTCACTAAGCCACAGAGGTATTCCTAATTCTTGATGTAATAATAAGGGAATGTTTTAATATTTTGAAATCACTTCAGTGCTTATATTTTATAAGTACTAAAACATTTTACAACATCCTACAATGTTTTTCTTTCTTGATATAGCACCAGTGACCAGTTAAGAACTGTTTCCATAAAACCTCTTTTTTCTTGGAAAATTTTATTATCTTTTCTCATAGAAAGAAAATAATTATATTAATATTCTCAGATTAGTCCACAAAATTCCATGTAAGCCTATATAAGGTATTATAGGCACTATTACTTGAGACTTGAGAATCAAAGAAAAGGTCTTTTAAATACTCAAACAAGGTTTGAGAGAAGGATAGCAGCTAGCCAAATCCGGCCACCTGTGGGGGACCACAGACAGGAGCTGACCTCTGCAAAGCTATTGCCTGTGTGCAGCTATTATCTCTATCAGGCCCTAGTCAATGGGCAGGGGGTGAGCCTGGGAATGTTCTTGATCACAGGACCACCAGTCAGAGAAAGCTGCATGCAAATCAGGGAAGAACAAGAGCAAAGGAACTTACTGGCTCCTCTACCTCACCATCCTGTTGCCTTCAACCACAAAGACCTTCCAAGTGTAAGGGTTTGCTTCTGCCTTCTCATACAAATTTTCTTTTGGCCAGCTCTACCTGGTACCATACAGGAAAGAAAATTCTGGGGAAAGTGTTTCCAACTTAGCTAAATAGGTATAGTACAAAAAGATTACAGTAGAACCATATAAGAAAAATATTCTAGGGAACATAGTTCCAACTTAGCCAAATTGATACAGTATAAAAGCACCATAATCAACAATGTCTAACAAATGACAAGCAGTTAAAGACTGAAATCACCGACTACTATATATTGCTATGAATGATTCTTCATTATAGAATGAAGAGCTAACATTTATTCAATATTAAATACATGCCAGATACTATCAAGGTTTTTTTTTTTTCACATGTTTTTTTCTCACCACAAGCCCTAAAAAACTGCTATTAAAATGTCCAATTTATAGACTAGAAAATTTAACCTAGAAAGATTGTGACTTTCCTAAAGTCACACAGCTACAAAGTGCTACAGTCAGGAGTCAGACCCAGATATGCCTAGGCTATACTCTTTCTACTCTACTTTATAAGAAGTTCTTTCCTAATTTAGGGAAATCTCTAATGGTAACTAATCAAACAAAAATTCAGATGCATTCCTCTGTGAAATTTCTAAAGGTCCAGTGATCTGTGGCTTAAGATATTCCTTATAATGTAAAGAATAAAGTGTTACCTCTGATCCTTCTACAACGAGGCACAATGTTTAGGGTTACTTTGAATGTTGGTGGTAACATAAACTTCTATGTGGGTGCTACTCTGACTTATTTACCAAATGACCCCAAAAGCTGTCAGCATTTAGTAGCACAGACCAATAGCTCTTCAACAGGTCCACAGTGTTATGCAAGCTTCCCTGTTATTTGGGCCATATGATCCAGCACATCCCATAGCACTCATTTAAGAGTCAGTGATGTTTCTGGGTATTTTACCCAAAAGACAAGAGCACTAATCACAGAGATTTGCACACCCATGTTTATTGCATTATTATTTACAATAGTCAAGAACTGAAAGCTACCTAAGTGCTCATAGTCAGATGAATAAATAAAAAAGATGTGGTAAATATATACAATGGAATACACTATGCAGCCCTTAGAAGGGTTGAAATCTTGTCATTTGTGACAACATGGATGGAACTAGAAGGGACTGTACTAAGTAAAATAAGTCAGAAGAAGAAAGAAATATATCAGCTCTCACTCATCTATGGAATATAAAGAAACAAAGCAAAGAAATGGAATAAACAAAAAACAACCCTTGGATATTAGCAATGGAGCTGAGGTTACCAGTAAGAAATGGAGCAGAGGGTGGGAACCAATGGACAATAGTGGAGAACTTTTGCTTGTAGGCAGAGGGTGTTGTCATGTACCTGAGGACTGAGGAACCTACACATATGGGTTTATATTATTTCGTGAAACAAATTTACCTCAATAAATATTTTTTAAGTTGGTAGTAGGTAGTATTACTGCTTAAAGCCCTTGGCAAGCTTTAATACATAAACCACAGCACATATCCTTGGGGTAATAATTCTCCTTTGATGAAACAGCTTTTGACCTGCTGCTAGCCCTTAGTAGACATAAACATTTGATCACGGACCACTAAGTTACCATGACACCTGGGCATCATGAACTGGGTGTTGTCTTACCCACCAATCCATAATGTTAGGTGTGCATAGCATCACAAGGTTATAGAATGGAAATGTATAAAGATCAGGCTGGAGGAGACTTGAAGGAACAAGTTACACGAAGAAGCAGCCCAATGTCCATGGTTCCTGTTTCTGCAATCAGTACTTGCATTGTCTCAACTAATACCTGTGTCTTCAGACTAGCTGACTGCAGAAGAAAAAACTCACAGCTGGTTTACAAATCAATTTCGTGACTTAGGGACCAACCAAGAGTGGCCACCTGAAACTCTACAGCCATATGGTAGACATCTGTAAAGTACAATTGTAAAGGGAAACCCCCCCGCCCCCTTAGTGGGCAGAGATTAGAGCAGTGCAGTAGGAGTTCATTTTGACTATCAGGAGATAAAACTCTGTGATGATTAGTGAACTATGATATGAGTGTTTCTGTATAATCATTAACCAAGTATTTTTCTTCCCTATTCTCTTATCCATTATGTCAGTAATGGATAACTTTGTAGCACAAGATGTGTTGATGATAATTTTCCTATTTAAATTGCAAAAGAAGGACATCATGGAAGAACTTTGTATCTTCTAGGGAAAGAGTTACCATGTTTTGAGGTATATATGAGATAACTGTATCATGTTAGGTATTATAGTTTAAGGAGATATTTAAGACAGAGGTTCTAAGTTGACAAAGGGTGGACTATAATGGCTTTGTTGTATACTAACCTGGTGAGGCTAAACTACAGTTTCTGTAATTCCTTTTTCCAATGCATAAATGCTCTGGTAAAGGCTATTGATCCCTTTGGGGGAAGACTGAAGATTAGCAGTATGTATTTTTGGCAGTTTAGCAGAATCTGGATATCTGGGTCAGTTAACTGGCTCAAATACGGAATTTATAAAAGGAACTACTCAGTAGTTTGATAATTCAAGTCAGACATTCTATGTATGTATGTATGTTTAACTATTATGGTATGTATAAATCCTTATATATACCAAGGAAGACTTTAATAGGCTGATCATCCTATTCTGGCGATATCAGGATAACTAACCAATTCCGTAAGTCTGCAAGTCATAACTATTCTGATTACTATATTGGCTCCACTGCTCATGGGAACATGCCCATTTGTCTTTGGCCATTACATGCCACCATTCAGCCCCTGGAATCTGAGGATCCATTATCTCCACTGTGTTTATGATCCCAGATTAGTGCAGCAGTTTCCCCTGTAATTTCTGAGAAATACAGAGGAAGAGACCAAAGAGCTTTACCAGGATACTAGAGATTCCCCCCACAAATCTAGCTTTCACAGCTGTTGTAAAAGTTGTGCCCCTCCTGGGTCTAGAAGCCAGTCCTATCGGATACATAGGCTCTAACGCTAATTTCCAAGCATTTGGATAAATTCCTCTATAATATAGCAAAACATTTCAACTTTATTTTATGTCAGCTACCCATCAGATCCAGCCAAATGACCAACAAGTCATCCAGTTGGAGACCTTCCCCACTCCTTCAACTAAAATATTGAATCAAGAATCTCTGATTAGTGAGTCAGTATCAATATTCAGCATGATCCAATTTTATATTCTTTCCAGCTTTAGGACTCACTCTTAATATCCATTTTCACATATACCCTTTAGATTTGTCTATATAAATTAAAAATCATTCAGTTCTTTTTGGTGTGTATCACACTTCTGGAGGAATCAGCAATTATAAATCTTTTGAGAGCTCCTGCAGCTAAATCTAGTTATAGATCTAGAAACAAAAGGGAGTGTTGGGGAGCAGGTCATGAGGAGGCTGGGAGTTTCAGGCAACTACTTCAGGGAATGCTATTCTAGGTTCTTTAGCTAAGGGAAGGCCATCTTCCTATAGAGTTCTTGAAAGAAATAGAACCAATAGGCTGTATATTAAAAGGTTTATTATAAGGAATTGACTCATGTGATTATGGAAACTGGCAAGTCCTAAATCTGTATGTCTGTTGTGACTACTCAAGTCCAAAGTCCTGAAGCTGCTGTAGACTGGAAGAGCCGGTGTTCCAGAGTTCAAGTCCAAGGCCAGCAGTCTTTTGTAGAACCAGAAAGAGCTGATATCCCAGTTTGAAGGTTATCAGGTAGGAAAATTCTATTTGGAGAAAGGATCAGCCTTTTGTTCTATTCAGGGTTTCACCTGATTGGATGAAACCCATCCACATATTAGAGGGCAGTCTAGTCTACTCATTTCACTAATTTAAATGTTAACCTCATCAAAAAACAGAAAGAATAACAATTTGATCAAAATCTAGGCAGCCAGCCCATGGCCCAGTCAGGTTGACAAGCAACAAACTTACAGATCCTTAGGAAGAAGTGGAAGGGTTGTTTTTATTAGCAAAGATACTTCTGTTTGATTTGGGAGGTCCAGATATATAGTTTTATCAGAATCTACTTATAGGTTCCCACTCCAGTTTGCTGGAACCCACTCTGTCTGCAACAAGGACTAAATTTTAACAGAGGTAGTTGGGAATACGATTTGTGTGGTAGGTAACCCAGCCACTTCCAAAAGTCCGGACCCCTGTAGCTGTGATTGTATAATGGTCAAGCTCTAGGATAGGGACTCTCTAAGGTCACATAAGGAAGCAAAAATTGAGCTAGGAATTTATTTCTATTTCTAGGAATCTATTTCATCTTTACAGTTGCATACTTTCTCCTGAGAAGTTAGAAATAACAATCAACTCCATTATCTTATTTTGATTAAATGTTCTGTAATAACTCATGCTTAGCATTTGTGTCTCATCTCACTTCATCACAGGTTTCCAAAGGATTATTTAAGCAACTCTTGCTACATCATGCTGCGGACTACCAGTGTCATTTTCACCACTGGAAAAAGGGTTTAGTGCCCTTAAATAAGCTTAAATAATTCTAGAAAACCAGATCCAATTCAGATAACTCATCTTTAAGATTGGTTCTTTCCTCTGGAACTATCAAGATAGTTATCAAAATCTTTGTCAGCTTCAAATCAGACAGACAAAACCAGTAGAGACAACTATCCATTCATGCACATATAAGCATATGTACAAATAAATACACACCTGTGTATACCCATATATATATAACAAAAGTGAAATGGCTCTTACCTAATTCTGGGAGACAGTTAAGCAAATTCACAGACTATAAGGGTGAACAGCAAGAAAGATCACGAGATGACGGGAATCTGAAAGATTGTGATTGAAACTGTTGACCACAGATGTTTTTTCATGTTGTTCTAAGCCCTCTTTCAAGACCTTTAACTTATTAAGTCAAATCCACATAACTCCCTAATGACTTTAACTAAATCTGAAAAATCTCTTTATATTAGCAGCTAAATTCGCGTTTAAATAATTAAGAGGTATTCATATACTACAAACTACTGATGCTTCCTGTCTGTCATCCAACTTTGTGAAAGATTAACTCTTGTGGCCCATTTATCCAGAAACATACTAGAAAGGGAATCCCGGGGCATGTAGGCCCGTCTCACTAAGTTGACATACCACATACCACAAGGCCATCCAGTATGGTGTGCTCAACTGCCCTTTCAATAAATTTTATCCTTGATTATTTATACAAAATAAACAATTTTAAAATTATGTTAAAATCAAAAGTTTATAGCATAACTTGTAATAATTCTAATACCAAGAATTTTTTAAATGTTCTACACAGGTGGTGTGAGTATCTATTGCTGAATACTAAACTACCCCAAATCAATGGTTTTAGAAACTAATTGTTTTTATCATGTCACAGTTTTTGGGTCAGAGATTCAGTCAAGGCCCAGCTGGATGATTTTTTCTTTCTACAAGACAGCAACACAAGTTACCTGGTCATACTCAGCTGTCAGTAGACAGGTTTGGAGCATCCAAGACAGATTTAATTATGACCCATGTCTTAGGAAGGAAAGCTGAAAAGCTAGTCTGGTCTGAAAGGGTGGTATGGAGCACCTACACATGTGTCCTCTTTAGCATGGAAGTGTCAGCAAAGACACTTTATATGGTGGCACAGGACTCCCAGAGGGAGTGTTCATGAAACCCAAGCAGAAAATGAAAAGTTAATTATCACCAGCCTCAGAAATTCTGGAATGATTGTTTCTGCTGCTGTCTATTGATAAAGTTCCAAAGGCCACCCTAGATTTAAAGAAAGGGGAATTCAATTCACAATGAGATAAGTAGTAATCTATCACTCTAGGAAATCACTATGTGAGAGTTAAGAAATATGAAAATAATCCTTGGTAAAAGAGTAATAAAATTGAAAAATGTGACAACTGTATAGTCTGTCTTGATTATGTCTATAATCAGCAGCACATCAGGCAGCTTAACAGTTAATATTATCATCAATATAATGAATATCAGTGCTCCCCACTCTTTAATGTTCATGTAAATTTTACTTAGGGATCATATTAAAATGAAGCTTAGGGGTAGGGCCTGAAGTTTTACATTTCCAACAAGCTCTCATATGATACCATTGCTACTGGTCTGAGGTAACACACTCATCTGTATCAAATACACTCATATATATCATGGGTCAACAAATGTTTTCTGTAAACAGCTATATAGCAAATGTTTTAGGTTTTTCAGCTACATACACATCTGTCCATATTAAAAGAAACAACAGCAAAAATTCTTACCCTACTGGTCTACCAATCTTCAAATATGACTGCATGGTAGAATCAATCTCTTGGGGATTCTTAAAATTATTGACAGGTCCTACCACGCATACCCTCAATATTCTGATTCAACTGGTATAGAAATAGGGATTCTTAAAAGCTCCCTAGGCTAAATCTAATATGTAGTAAAGTTTAAGGACTTATGATTTATGTCACCTTCTATTTCTACCCACTTACTCCTTTTAGATCATTAGATCTTTTTTCAACATATCTGGATTACACTGATTTTTTTTTTCACTTCAACACAAAAACTGACAAACACAAAATCTAAACAGTAACAACCAAAAATAAATTCTCTCAGAAACACAATCCTACTTTCCATAGGAAATCTGTCCCCAATGGATAAGCATCATGTGTCAACAAAATAAAATGAAGTTGAATGCTGAATTGAGTGCTAATAGAAAATGATGTTAAGTATAGTAAAACTGTATAGTAAAAAATACATAATGGCTCCCAAATCAATGTCCTGAAATAATCGTAAAATCATATTATAATTCATGAATTAAAATTTAGACTAATAATAAAATGTAACCAAAATTTCTCTAAATGCATTCTATATGATCAACTATATATATATTCATGAATAAAATTCCAACAAACATTTACTAAGTTTAACTATAATTCACAAGGATATTAATGCTTCCTGAGTCAATAGATGGTACATTTCACTTTCAAAACTATAACTTTCCTAAGTTGAATATGTTATAGTAAGGCAATTATTTTATCTACCAATTAACCAGTTATAAAATCCATTATGAACTTGGTCTAATCCAGTTTTGAATAACTGCTAAGTGACTTTTTAAAATGATTAAATTTTCTAAACTAAAATAAAATGAGCTCTATATTCCAAGGCACAATACTGATTTAGCAAAAATGATGAGATTTTTTTCAGGGTATTTATTAAGCCAATTTTACTAATTAGAATTCTTCGTAAATAGAAATGAAAAGGCAAAATAAAACCTGAAAAGATTATTAAGATGGTAAGGAAAAATAGTTTGAAAAATATATACATTCTTAGAACTTATGCTTTCATCTTTTAAAATTTTACTTATGATTGCTTAATACTACTTGTATTTCTCTCAGGACAAACCTCATGCCTTGGTTAAAGATTTCAGTATTATTCTGTTCATCTCTTATTGCCCTAAGCACAAAAAATTAGAGTGCCAAATATCATTTGTCTAAGTCCAGAATTTTACAAGAATAAATTTTTAAAAACTTCCAATAAAATAAAAACTATATTATCACTTGCTAGTGATGGTGATTTCGTCATAGATGTAATTAAACTAATTTAATCACCAGAAGATTCTGTTTCCTCCAAAATTTTTATTGATTCAAAGTGATTCATGAGCAGCTTCTGTGTCAAACATTCGAGGACAAATTTTAAGTACAATGTAGCCATCTTTCCCCTGAGACATCAACATATATCATAATTTTCAAAATCAGAAATATAAACTTTTAAATATAAATTTTTAAAATTTACAGTAGGCTCTGAAATGCATTTCATACAAAATATATTTTCATATGTATAAACTAATGTAATGCCTCACTCCCTAGGATCTGGACACGATACCTTTGATCTGTTGTTCTTGGTTTTACTGCGCAGCAGTTTTAGGAAAGTGCTGCCAACAATCCTTGAACAAGATTGTAAAGGAGAATCACTGGGAGGTCTACTTAGAATGTAGATTACTGAACCTCATCTGAAACCTATTAAATAGGCTGACATCTTCCAAAACAGGACAAAATGGGACAAAACGGGACAAAACGGGACAGGGCTTTTTGGCTCCCTTAACAGACTGGGCTCAGGGCAACTCAACCACCCCTACTATCCTGTGTCACAGACAACCCTGGATTCTTAAAAATGGAACAGGAAATACGAAAACAAATGGTATTGTCCCATTTTAATGGGACGTATCATATGCTCAACCTCTATGGTTCTCAGCACTGGAACTCTGGAATCTGTGCTTTTTTAAATAAGCTTCCTGCCAACCCTGACATTGCTTTAGATTTGCACATTCAAGGAGCCACTGAATTAAACTTAATAGTCCTTACAGATTTAATGACCCAAGTTTTACAACATTACCAATTAAAATATATTGAAAATGAAAACATTACATGTATTAGAAGTGCTTATCACTAAAGTTAGCAGTCCATTATGCTAATTTGTTTGCTATTCATTTAGATCACTATCAGTAAGCATGAATTTGGATGTTGTGTATTTTAAAGTCTGTTAATATGAAAAGCACAAAAAATAAAATTACACTTGCATATAATAAGATAAAATAAATTCATAAATTATAAAATACAATGAAAAACATTTATTTAAATCACCAAGAGTCTGAAATCATCAAAATAAAAGTATATATGTTTGCATAAATCTGTTATCTCCTTTACAAATGAGAAAATCAAAGCTAATAGATACTATTTCTAATAACAGATTATAATAATCATAAGATTTAAAATTATGTTACATTAAAAAGGTAATAAGCAATGTTTGGTAAATATCCAAAATAAGATAGTACAAAACCACATTATGCTGAAAACATGCATTTTCATGAAAATGTTAATAAAGTCATCTAACAGGTGCAAAATGAAATTCTATTTGCAGAATATTGTGAAAAAGGAGATACTGCCTTTTATTTTTTCCAGATAAAAGTTCTTGAAGTAAAAAAATCATATTTCAAAAACTCTTTGAAATCTCACCATGAAAGGATTCCAGATATAGAACGTATCATAAAGAATACAAAAAAAAGTTTGAAAATGAGACTTGTAATATATGTCAAAATGTTAAGGAAATGAACTATTTGAAGTAGCAAATAATTTAAGGATAAAGTAAACAATACTTAGCACTACCAACCTTTAATATTAAAGACAGCTTCTTAATGTGTGTGTATCCCCAAAATAACAAATATGAAAATGTTTGTAGAATGCTTAATATTTCTCCTGTTGGGTAATATAAAACAGAGTTTAAGTACATAGCTTTGGAGACAGTTATAAGGAAAAATTCCCACTGCAAATTACTAACAGGCAGCATGATGCCTCCAGTTTTGTTCTTCTTTCTCAAGATTGCTTGGGTTATTTGGATCTTTTGTGATTCCATATAAACAAGATCACTAAAGTGAATGTCAAACTAAAAACTAAATTTTAGCCAAATTACCTTTCACATGAGCAACTCTATTAGTATGCACTAAGTGAATAGCAGAAAATATTTAAATTTTCCTATTATGATGTTATTCTCCTGAATAACAGAATAGAGGTAAGATACAGCTTTCATCTTTCTCTTAACAAACATTTCTGTCTCATTCAATATCTGAAAATTAGAGTATATAAAAATTTTCATGAGCTTCCCTTCACTTCAATGCAGTTATTGCTCTTGGTTATAATTTTTTAATATTCATGTAAAGTATTATTAATAACTAAGCATCTCCTATGTGTTAGGACTGTTACTATAAATAGTGAAAAAAATACTATAAGCATTAGTATTGCCATCTAGTCTTGTAATAAATTAATTATGTAGGAAATGATTACATAGATGAAATTTAAGACAAAAGTAAGCTCCAGAGCCCCACCCTGCCCCACCACAGACTGAAACCAGCACCATCAGGCATCAAGATCCACAGCTGTGATGCCTTAACCCAGATGCAGAGAGCCAGTAAGTAAGGGAGAAAGAGCAACAAGCAACCATCCCTTCCCACTTCTCCACCCCAACCCATGCCCCCAACCCTACCAAAGCAGGCAGGCTGGCCCTGCTGCACAACCCCTACCCCAGAAATGCAGGGACTGCCTCCAACTGCACTGCAATTCAACCTCAGCATCTCTGTGGTCTACCCTAGAAGTGCCTGAACCCAGCCCTAATAACTAGGTGAATGAAGGAGAAGTCTCAACCTAGACCCAACAGCCTCCAACAAGCTCCAACAAGCAGTGACTCTGAGGATTCTGCAGGGGTAGCAATAGCTGGAAAATTAGAAGAAAGTAGAAGAAAAAGAAAGTCACAGTGCTAAATACAAAGCAGAGAACAAAGTCATGTCAAAATCTAAAGCCATGCACCCCCTTCCCCGCAAACAAAATCCCAATGGCACAAAGAGAAGATGTTAGGGGCTTCCCAGAGAGAAAATCTATTTGTATTGATTGGGACACTCTAACAGATAAAGAATTCCAAAAAGCTATAAAAAAAATCCAATGTTGAATGAGATGCAGGAGGTACATGCAATGACCCAAAAGCAATTGGAAGACCTCAAAATGGAAGCGACAGTTCAAAGGGAATATTGTACCAAAGAGATTGAGGCCATGAGGAAAAACCTAGCAGATGCTAAACATAAAAGATACAGTCAAAAATTGAAGATAAACATGGAAATTTCCATAAATAGGCTCAATCTCACAGAAGAACAAATTTCAGAAACTAAAGTCAAGATGACAGAGGTTACTGTCATGGAAGAGGACAGAGGAACAAGTCTGAGGAAAAATGAAGAAATTTTGCTAGAAATATCAAACATACTGAGAACAAACATAAGGGTAATTGGTATTCTAGCAGGAAAAGAGGAGAAAGGAGCAGAAAGCTTATCTAAATTAATGGAAGAGAATTTACAGCATCTGTCACAAAACAGAAGCATGGAGGTCCAAGAAGTTGATAGATCACTGAAATTCCTAAATCTAAAAAGACCCACTTGAGACTTGTCATAATAAAACTATCGAGTCAGTGATAAAGAATTACTCAAGGCTGCTGCTAGAGAAAAGAGAAACATAACCTACAGAGGTATTCCCATCAGGCTATCAACAGACCTCTCAACAGAAACCCTACAGGCAAGGAGAGAGTGGAACAACATATTCAAAATATTAAAATACAAAAAATTACTGTCAAGATTAATCTACCCTGCAAAATTATCATTCAAATGTGATGGAGAAATAAAGGTCTTCAATGACAAGAAAAACGCTGATGGATTGTTTCATCCTCAAACCTGCCTTTCGAGAAATGTTGAAAGGGGTGCTAAGACAGGAAAAACAAAAATGGAGAGCCACCAAACCCTGACAATGGTGATAAAAAGTAAAACAAATTCAGAATCAAAGATAAGAAAAACAAGAGAAAACAAGAAAACACTGAAGGGGAAAGATACATGGAGTCTGTAGGAACATAAACATGACATGGTGTCAGCCCATAAAAGACTGTCACAGAGGGGTAAAGTTACAGACAATCCACATGGTGACCACAAAACCCAATTGAAAAGAGAGACATAGCTGGAGAGAAGACAAAACTGAATCGATATCAAAAACCATGTAGTGTAAATATCAAACAAAACCCCCCCAAATGGAAATAAACAACTGTGACAGAAAACAAAGTTTCGAATGAAAGCAATAAAGCCTTTCATTTCAATCATCGCTTTAAAAATAAATTGACTAAACTCTCCAATCAAGACACACAGAGTGGTTGAATGGATCAAAAGGCAGGACCTATTGGTTTATGTCTACAAGAAACTCATATCAGATCCAAAAATAAACATAGATCGAAAGTTAAGGATTATGTAAAAATATATCAAACTAATGAAGATGAAAAAAATTTGACAAGATAAACTTTCACCTGGAAGGGGTAACAGGAGGCAAAGATGAACACTGCATTATGGTCAAGGGAGCAATCCATCAGGAAGAAGTAACTGTCATTAATATATATGCACCCAATGCTGGACTACCTATGTGTATAAAACAAATACTGAAAGGATTAACAGGAAATATTGACAATAACGACAGTAGTAGGGGACTTCAATACCCCACAGACATGAATAGATGAGTCATCCAATCAGAAAAACAACAAAGAATAAAAAACCTAAACGAAGCAATACATCATACAGACCTAATAGATATATACAATGTGTTCTACCCTACACAGAAAAAGAATATATACATTCTTCTCAAGTGTGCATGGAACATTCTCAAGGTAAGACCGTATCTTGGGACACAAAATAAGTTTAGGTAAATTTAGCAAAAGTGAAATTATAGAAAGCATCTTCTCAGGCCACAGGGAGGTGAAACTAGAATTAAGCCAAGAACAAAACTGGAAGAATCAGTTTCTGAAGTTTCTGAAGAACTTGTGAGTCATTGATAAAGCAAAAGATTAAATCAAGAATTATCTGGAAACCAATGAAAACTCAGAGATGAGCTGCCAGAACAAATGGGATGCAGCAAAAGCAGTTCTGAGGTGATAGCCTATAGAACAAGAACACATCAAGAACACATCAAAAAATGAGAGCCCAAATTAAATATCTATCACACACCAGAAGGAACCAGAAAGGAAAGCTCAATCAAAACCAAAATTCAATAGGAAGGAAATTATAAAAATCAGAGCAAAAATAAATGAAAGTGAAAACAAAGAGAAAATAAAAAATCATTTGATCATATCAATGGCTGCAGAAAAAGCATTTGAAAATATTCAACACCCATTCATGATTAAAAAGAAAACATGTATAGAAGGCTCATACATCAACATAATAAAAGCAATATATGACAAACACACATCAACATCATACTCAATGTTGAAAAATTGAAAGCCTTTCCCCTAAGATTTGGAAAAAGAACTGGAAAAAGACAAGGCTGCCTTCTTTCACCACTACTATTTAATATAGTTCCAGAAATTTTAGCCAGTGCTATTAGGTAAGAAAATGACATAAAAGGAATCCAAATCAGAAATGACGAAATAAAATTATCATTATTTGTAGATTATATCACACCTAGAAAATTCCAAAGAATCCACCAAAAAACTCCTAGAAATGAAAACAGTAAAGTAACAGGATATAAAATTAACACACAAAAATCAGAAGCATGCCTATATACAAACAATGAAGTAGAGGGAAATGAAATTAAGAGAGAAATTCCATTCACTATTGCACGAAAGTATAAAATACTTAGGAATAAACTTCACAAAGGAGGTGAAAGACCTCTAAATAAAAAGCAAAAAAGAAAACCTTACAAAAGAAATATGAGAAGACACAGATATGAAAAACATTCCATACTCATGGATTAGAAGAACTAATGTCATAAAAATGGCCATTCTATCCAAAGAAATATAGAGATTTAATGTAATTCCTATACAAATTTGAGGAACATTCTTCAAGGAAATAGAACAAACAATACCGAAGTCTGTATGGAACCCCAAATGCCTGATAGCCAAAGTTATCCTCAGAAAGAAAAAAAAAAAAGAACAGTGGAGATATCACACACCTTTATTTCAAACTATACAGCAGAGTAATCCTCATTAAAACATTATGGTATTGGAACAAAAACACAAATCAATGTAAGAAAAGTGAAAGCCCCAAAGTCATAACTATATAGTTAGTTAATATATGCAATGGCATCAATAACATACAAATAAGGAAGGAAAAGCTTCAACAAATGGTGTTGAGAAAACTTGTAAGTAAATGAAACTAATTACACTTCATCTCTATACACAAAAGTTAACTCCAGGAGGGTCAAAAACTTGGACACAAGACTGGAAATTATAAAATACATAGAGGAAAAAGTAGGAAAAATTCTCCATAACAAGATGTCTTTGGGGAAGGAAGATCTATAACGAAACCAATGTCAAATTTAACACTTGGATTACATCAAACTAAAAGGTTTTTCTGTACCATGAAAGAAACCACTTTTAAAAGGCAACCCACAGAATGGGAAAATATATTTGTACAAAATATATCTGACAAAAGCTTAACTTCCAAAATATATAAGGATCTCATGCCTCAATAACTACAACAAATGACCCACTCAAAACAAAAAGGCAGAAGAACTGAATAGGCACTTAGCTAAAGAATACCCACAGCCTACAAACACATGGGAAAAAAAGATCAACATCACTCATCATCAGAGAAATGTAAATAAAAACCACAATGAGATACCACCTTACACACTAAAAATGATTTATATCAAAGAGTAGAAACAAGTTGTGTAGTGGCTGTGTCAAAAACAGAACCTTTCTACACTGTCAGTGTGAATGTACATTAGTGTAACCTCTTTGAAAAATAGTATGGAAATTCCTCAAAAAAACATACGAAGCTACCATTTGATCCAGCAACCCCACTTCTAGGAGTATACCCTGAGAATACTCTAATCAGAAAAAAATGTCTGCACACTTACATTCATAGCAGTGTGGCTCACAATAGCCAAGACATGGAAACAACCCAAATGTCTGTCAACAGATTACTATGGATAAAGAAGCTGTGGTATATATACTCAATGGAATTCTATGCAGCTGGAAAAAAAAAAAAGTGAAATCATCCCCTTTCCACTAACCTGAAGGGAACTGGAAGGGGTCATTTTAAGCAAAACAATCCAGAAAAAAAAAAAAAGAAATACAAATGGTTTCACTCATATGTGGAAGATGATAAAACAAAACAAATGAACAAACCCCATAAAACACTCACAGAATAAAGGAGTGTGGTTATGAGGGGATTGGTGGGAGATAAGAAAAAGAATGGGGTAGGGGTGAGGGGCACTGGAACTCTGGTGGTGGGTGTGGTGTGAAATGCACACAGAATGAGGAACAATTTAAATATCCTAAAATGTATATGTCAGTGTAAGGGAAAAATGAAAATAAAAAATTTAAAAAGCAAGTTCATGGTGCTATGAAAGCATGCTATTTCTGATCTAGAGGAAGAAATCTCTTAAACATCTCTAAATGTAAGGTCTAAATAACTTTTTATTTTTCTCTAATAATCATTTCTGATTTTTTTATATTCTCAATATTCCCTTTAGCCTTCTGATAATTTTGAGGTAAAACTGAAAAGTTGGGGAGAGGAAAAACATAATAAATTTTATTCTCTTGCATGACCTTCCTTCTAAACTCATAAATTCAGTCTTTCATGATCTTTTTGGAAGACTTTATTTGGTTCTACTGCTTATTCTCTGCTGTCCTCTCATGTTGCACCTACCCATATCCCTTGAGATTTTAGAGTAAAAGGAACCCAGTTTTACTAAAGGCACCCTGTTCAGTACCCAAGTTTTTAGTAGGGATCAGTCAATCATTATTACTTCATTAATAAATAAAATAAAATAAGTAGAAAATTAAAATTCAGTATCATCTAACTTATACTAAAATCATGACTATATACAGGTCACCATGATAAAGTTTCTCTAAGTTTTGACGCAATGGAAAAATTCTAAAGCCAGTATCAAAATTAAGATATTTACTCATATTGAGTATCATTGTTTTAATCTTAAAAACACAACAAAAATTAAATGATACAAAGCCCAGGTTTCTAATGTTTCAGGTTTCCAATGTTTCAAGATCACAGAGTACCCAATCTTCCCAGATAAAACACACCCACTCACCCCAGGTCATGATCAAAGAGAAACACATCAACATAGAGACAATGAACAAAAATTACACTAAATATTCACTTGTAATTGATACATTGGTAAACAAGAATACTGGTCTGGCATGTATAATTTTGCACGAAAACAGAGAACTGTTAGAAAATGAGTATAAATTAGATGATAAAAAAATATAGAAAGAGGAAAAGTTGAATGAGAAGCACACAGGACTGTCCCTGAGAAAATCTGCTGGAAGTGTTGACATGACAATTTATAATGATGATAGAGAAGGAAAGGCACAAATTCAGCCACTCAAAATTGCCAGCAAAAAAATAAAGAGAAGAAAATTTGAGTTCTGCATAAGATGAAGGAAAGAAACAACCTACACATAACTTAATTTCCCTGTTCCAGGATGTTAGGAGAGAGATCAAAAACAATGAGAGAATCAAGAACAAGAGGAAAGAAGACAAGAAAGGAGAGAAGAAACAAAGAAAAAAATTACTTCCATAGCATAAAATAACTTAGTAGGATCAAATTTGATCACAGAATCAAGATTTTCAATATATTAATGGCATATCAACTAGTATCCTAGGAATACCTCATTTTAAAACTATAGGATTATTATTTAAAATAACACACACACAAAGAAATGGAAAGATAGTCCATGTTCATAGACTGGTGGAAAAATTAACATTTTCAAATAGTCATTTTTACCCAGGGCAGTATACAGATTCAGTGTAATCCTTATTAAAATTAAATGGACATTTTTCAAGGAAATAGGAAAAACAATATTAAAATACATATGGAACCATAGAAGATCACTAATAGTTAAAGCTATCCTTAAAACCTTAAAAAAGGAACAAAAGTGGAGGAATAAATTTCCTCAACATCGAACTACAAAGCAATTGTCATAAAAACAGTATGGTATTGGAATAAATACAGATCAATGAACTAAAACTGAGAGCCCGGAAATAAACCCACACATTATAAACAATTTTTGGCAAAGGAACCAATAGCAAAAATGGATAAAGAAAATTCATCAATAAATGGTATTGAAAAAACTGGACAACTACATGCAAAAAAGTGAAAGAAACTAAACTACTACACCTAACACCACACAAAAAATTAATTTAAAATGTATTAAAAATTTGTTTGTGAGACCAGAAATCACAGAAGCATATATAAGAATGACTTGGTGATTTGGTGGAGGGCATGGTGTGTTGAAATATAACTAAGAAATGGGGAACCTATATATAGGAAATTATTTTAATGTGTAATTACTACAATAAAAATTTAATTAGTTAAAAATGCAATTAATATATTTTTAAGAATGAATAAGCTATAGGCTCCATGATGTCAATCTCAGAGAGATCTTTGGAGACTTAGCTTTAAAGGCAAATGGGAAAAAGCCAAAATAAATAAATGAGAATACATCATACTGAAAAAATCTGTACAGAGAAATAAACTATCACAAAAATGAAAAGTGAGTCTACTGATGAGAAAATATTGGTCTATCATACATCCCACAAGGGGTTAGATCCATAATATATAAAGAGCTCATACCATACAACAACAAAAACCCTAATTAAAAAATGAGCAGAAGACTTGAATATATACTTTTCAAAAAAGATCAATGAGATATCACCTCATACCTATAAGAATGGCCTCTATCAAAAAGCCTACAAACAAGTATTAATGAGGGTATGGAGAAAAAAACTCTCAAATACTGTTGGTAAGTATGTAAATCGATACCACCTTTATGGAAAACAGTATGGAGATTCTTCATAAAAGTAAAAGCACAATTATTGATTGATCCAGTAACTCAACTTCTAGGCATTCATCCAAAGAATATGAAACACTAATCTGAGTCTACATATATATACACGCACACACATACCTCTATGTTCATAGTAGCACAATACACAATAGCCAATGTGTAGAATCAACTTAAGTGCCCATGAGCAGATGACTGTATTAAGACAATAAAACAATACTCAGCAATTTAATTAAAAAATGAAATATTTTCTTATGAGACAACTTGAATGGAATTCAAAGTGACTGTGCTAATAAGCAAATCAAATCCAAAGTAAAAATAAAAATAAGTTTCACTCATAGGTGGAGTATAATGAAGCAAAGATAACAAATTAAACATTAATTTTATGTATGCTGAAAAACAAAATAAATTGCGTGACCCTTATTGAAATATTCACTATATTGTCATGGTCTGAAACCAAACCCACACTATCTCCAAAGTGTGCCAATACACTTTTGCCATCTAAGCATAGGAGGAGGTTCCTGTGTGGACTGGCATAAGCAAATGACTGTCTAGCCCACTGAATACAGAAATCAACCTGAAGAGACAGGATAAAATAGATACTGAAAGACTCTGAAAAGTAAACTGTAGCTTGTAGACTCTGGGAAGAGATATCAGAATTTTAAATACTGCCACATGGGCTGTTAATTTACTACTTTTTTTTCTCTCCAGTAACTCCCAGCTTAAATTCAATACACTAGAAGTAGATACAGGGGCACAGTCACAGAGAGCTCCAGGAGAATTCCTCTAATTCTTGCTCAAAAGGTGGGAATGGAACTATGAGCTAATGCTCATAAAATGTTCTCTGTTCCCCATCCCCCATGTAGTCCCAAAGTAAGCCAGTGGTGGTGGTAACGGGCAGAGGTACCAGGAGAATGCAAAAAACAAAACTCTTGAGAGGAACCTATACCTCTGTTTAAAGGAAGAGCTATGATTCAAATTTGTGGGGGACAAACTCGCAGTGCTTTTTTTTCCTCCCTCAGTTCTGCAACCCATGGCCTCTTGGTACTTGGTACAGGACCAAGCATGTAGAGTAACTAAATCCTAGTCTGAGAAGGATTGTGGGTGGGGAAACTCAGGAAAGCAAACCCATAAAGTCAATTATAGACCACTTACCTCACCCCTGATCTAAGCAGGTGGGGACTGACATACTCAGCCACAGAATTACTAGAAAAACTGGAACTCTAGAACACAGCTCAGGTCCAAGATTGACCAATGGCTGTCACACATGCAGGAAAACTACACAGTGCTACAATGACTGTGAACCTGGAATTTGCATTGAAACCACAGCCCCACAGAGCTGTATTGAAACCAGTGACCAAATCTAACCAGACTGACTACCTGCTAAAACAGAGCTAGTAAAAACCTCCATAGAGTTGAAATAATATCAGCATATCATAAGATAATAATCAAAATGCCCAGATTAAACCCCAAATTACCCAGTATACAAATAAGTAGCAATATATCAAAATGTATGGGAAAAGGTAATTACAGAATGCCAATGATGAGATGACAAAAATGTTGAAATTTTAAAAGTTTAAGTTGTCAGTAAAAAAATGCTCCAGAAAAATTTTTTAAAAACTATCTTGACATCAATGGAAAAATAGAAAATCTCAGCAGAGAAAAAAAAAACTTTAATAAAAGAAACAAATGAAAAATTCTGAGTTGAAGACAATATAACCCAAATGTCAAATTCACTGGATAACCTCAATAGCAGAATGAAGATGACAAAGAAAACCTAGAAAATTTATCAATAGAAATTCAATCTGAAGGAAAAAAAGAAAACAATTTAAATGAACAAAGACCCCAGGGACCTATGAAAATATAACAAAAGCTTTAACACTCATGTCATATGAGTCCTAAAAAAAGAACAGTACAATACTAAATATTTTTTTAATAATGACTTAAAACTTCCCAGATTTCACGGAGACATAAACATACAAATTCAAAAATCTCAGCAAAGTCAAACAGGAGAAATTCAAACAAATTGTGCCAGGTACATTAATATCAAACTGCTAAAAGTGAAATACAAAGAAAAGCAGTTCAAGAAAAACAATGATTTATCTATAAAAGTAAAACAAATGAAAAGATTGAAATTTCTCACCAGAAAGCCTTAAATAAAAAAGGAAATTGAACAGCATATTTAAAGAACTGAAAGAAAAGAAGTGTCAAAATTTTATATCCAGCAAATTATCTCTCAGCAATGGAGGTAAAATAAGGGCATTTTTCAGATGAAGAAGAACTCAAAGAATTCAGTGTCAGCAGATATGCTTTCAAATACAGAAGAAGCTTCTTCAGATAAAAGGAAAATTATGGCAGAAAACAGATTTAGAATATCAGAAATTAGGAGAAATAGAAACAGCAAGCATGTGAGTAAACAGGGAGACTATACTTCCCTTCTTGAGTTCTTTAAAATACATTTAACAATTGAAAACAATATTATAATACTTTGTGTTGGAATTTTCAATGTAATTAGATGCAATGTATAAGACAGTCATAACACACAAAGTAAAGAGCGCATAGTACTATATAAGGGTAAGATTCTACATTCCACCTTAAGTGGCAAAATACTACTTCTAAGTAGGTTATGAAAAGTTAAATATGCATATACTAAGCCCTACAGCAACTATTAAAATATAGCTGGAGATAATTAAAAGTCTATAATTAAAATGCAAACTGAAAAAATATTTAACTAGCTCAAATAAGACCAGGAAAGGAAAAGGACTAAAAAGGACTAACATGAAACACTTAGTTACTAAAATTTAGACATACTACAACTATATAAATAACTATATTCAATGCAAAATTCTCAACATAAAAAGGGAAATACAGAGATTATGAACATGGATTAAAAAAAAAAAGACCTCTCCTTTAAGAGTGAGGGATAACTTAAAGTATTTCCCAGATAAACAAAAGTGGAGGGAGTTCATTACAACTAGACCTGCCAAGCAAGAAATGATCAAGTTTGTCCTGGGGTTAAAATGAAAGGAAATACAAACAGGAACTATAAGTTTGAAAGAATAAAGATAACAAAAAGGTAAAGCACATGCATAATTATGAAAGTTAGTATTATGGTAACAGTGGTTTGTGACTCCAGATTTTGTTTGTACGTACTTTAAGAAACTAATTTATGTTTTTAGAGACTATTAACCTAATAGCTAATTATTATAACTTTAGTTTGCAATTCCAAATGTAGTCTACATAATTTAAGAGACTAATGCTTTTAAAAGAAGAAGTTTGTGTCACATGATGTATAAAGATGTAATGTTCTGTCATCAACAACCTAAATGTGTTTGGGAAAGAGCTGTAAAGGAACAGTTTTTATGTTATTGAAGTTAAGATGAGGTAAATTCAAATTAGAGTGTTATAATTTTAGAATGTTAAATGCAATCCCCATGGTAACCACACAGAAAATAGCTATAAAATGTATGCAAAAATATGAGAAGGAATTTAAATGTTTTCCTACAAAAAAATCAACTAAACACTAGAAAAAAAACAATAGTTCAGGAAACAAGGGACAAAGGACACAGAGAAAACAAATAGCAAAATGAGAACAGAAGTATGTCCTCCCTTACTAGCAATTTCTTTAAATCCAATAAAAGCAGAGATTGACAGAATGGACAAAAACAAATGAACTAGAAAAATGGTGTGAACAAGATATTTACTTTATAACTAAAGATAGATGCAAATAGATTGAAAGTGAAAGGATGGGAAAGTTGTACAAAAAATCATAATCAAAAGTAAGTAGATATGGCTATTTTTAGATTTTAAATTAAAAAGTTTACAAGATAAAAAGAAAAACAGTCTATTAATGAATATGCCAAGAATATATAACAATTATAAACATTTATACACTTAATAACAAGCAAGAAAATATATGATGCAAAAGCTGAGAACATTAAGGGGAGAATTAATTCTACAATAGTATTTAGAGGCTTCAATAGCTCCAATTAAATAATCAGTAGAACAATCACACAAGTAAGTAAATAGATATTAAACAACACAGATATCAAACTAACTATATTTAACAGACATAAATAGAACATTTTTCCCTGCAATATAGCATATATATTCTACCTAAATGCAGGTTAGACCTTGGTTAGGGCACAAAGTAAGTCATACAGAGTGTCTTTACAAAAAGCAACATAATGAAGTTGGAAATCAATAAAAAGAAAAATGAAAAGTCAAAAAATGCAGAAATTAAATAACACATTTTAAAGTAAGCAACAGATTAAAGAAGAAATCACAAGAAAAATTTGAATTTACATACAGATGAACAAAAACAAATATACAACATAACAAAGTTTATAGTGAAAGCAATGTTAAGGGGAAAATTTAGAACTATAAATGTTTACATGAAAACACAATTGCAAAACAATAGCCTAGCTTTACAACTTAAGGAAATAGAAAAAAAAGTAAACTCAAAGCAAGAAGGAAATACTAGCGCAGACATAAGCAAAATGAGAATAGAAAAACAATAAATCCATGAAACCAAAAATTTCTTCTCTGAAAAATTTAAATAGAACTAATAAACTGTTTTCTAGATGGAGAAACAACTCAAATTACTAATATCAAAAATTCAAATGGGGACATTATTAACAATTTTGCAAAAGCAAAAAGAATTATAAGAGTACTAGGCATAACAATGTGCAGAAAAACTTGATAACCTGATGAAATGAACACATATCTGGAAACACAAAACCTAACAAGACTAAATCATGAAGAAATAGGAAGTTTGAATAGACACACTAATACTGTATGTCATCAAAACTCTGACAAATAAAATTTCCAGATCTGTTATTTCACTAGTGAATGCTACCAAACATTTAAAGAACATAAATCTCAAACTTTTCCAAAAAAAAAAAACAAAGAAACACTGCCTATAAGTCCAGCATTACACTAATGCCAAAGGCAGAACAAAAACACTACAAAAAATAAATTAAAAATAAACAAATAAAACACAGCCCTATAGAAAAATATCCCTTATGGATACCTATGTAAAATCTTCAATGAAATTCATGAGCACATTTTAAATCAACCACCGTCAAGTGATTTTTATTCTTCATATTAAAAAAAATAGATCAATGTGCTACATGAAATGAACAAAATGGAGAAAAGAGAGACATTAATCTCAATAAATTCATGAAGTACATTTGACAAAATTCAAAATCCTTTCATGACAAAAACACTCAACAAGCTAGAGATAGAAAACTATCTCAACCTAATAAAAGTCACAGAGGAAAACCCACAGAGAACATCATATTCAATGCTGAAAGATTAGCTTTACTTCTGCAATCAGGGGAAAAAGTTTTTTCACCACTTCTAGTCAAAGTCAGCTGCAAGTTCTAGCCACAGCAATTAGGCATCAAAAGAGAAATAAATTATGAAGAAAAAGTAAAATTACTTGTGTTTGCTAATGATAAAACTTTACATGTAGAAGATCCTAAAAGTTCCACGAAAACTAGTATAATATTTGAATTCAGCAAAATAGAAGCCTAAAAGTAAAGATAAAAATAACATTTCTATACAGTTAAAATGTATAATTTCAAAAGGAAATTGCAAAAACAATTCCATTTAATAGCAGAAAAAAAGAATAAAAGTCTTAGATGTTAACTTATCCGAGGAAGGAAAGAGTGGTACAATAAAAACTTCAAAATATTGCTGAAAGAACTTAAAGAAGACATAAATAAATGAATACACATTCTAGGTTCATGAATTGGAAGACATATTATTAAGATGCCAATACTATCTACACAGATTCAATAAAATCCTTATCAAAGTCCAATGAATTTTTAATAGAAAAATCTACCCAAGAAAACATAGACTATCAAGAAATCCCAAATAATCAAAACAATCTTGAAAAAGAATAATTCTGGGAGACTCACACTTCCCAGTTTCAATATTCATTACAAATTTACAGTCATTTAAACAATTGGCACTGACAATAAAACATACAGAAGAGTGGACTAGATTTCAGATCCCAGAAATAAACCCTCAGATATGCTCAAATTTTTTTTGAAAGTGTAGACTATTGAGTGAAGAAAGGACAGTCTTTGACAAATAGTTTTGGGAAAACTGTATATTCATATACAAAAGAATGAAATTATACTCTTATCTAACAGTACACATAAAATCTAATTTAAAATAGAAGACATAATTTAAGAACTAAAGCTCCTAGGAAAAAAATAGGAA
This sequence comes from Solenodon paradoxus, assembly GCA_004363575.1. Taxonomy (NCBI): domain Eukaryota; kingdom Metazoa; phylum Chordata; class Mammalia; order Eulipotyphla; family Solenodontidae; genus Solenodon; species Solenodon paradoxus. The sequence goes on from RJWH01000966.1 coordinate 388,537, forward strand.
CAGAGTTTCATTATTTTGGATTTGGCAATAATTTATTATGACATTAATGGCACAGCAATAAAAAAAGACAAATGAAACACCATGAAATTCAAAAACGTGTGCATCAAAAGACACTATCAGCAGAGTATAAAAACATCCACAGAATGGGAGAAAATGTTTGCAAATCGTATCTGATGAAATAAATATTTTCACTTGGCAACTATGTGGTCTCCGTCGCAAATATATAAATTTAATTATAGTACAAAATAGGGCAACAGATAATAGCCTTGGATGCAGTCCAATAATCTTTTATTTACAGTAACAGATGGCATGCTGAACTTCCAATTCCAGAGTTTGCTGATCTCTACACTTTACATAAAATTGAAATTATCACTGGTGAGGAAGATATAATACTCTTGTATATCCATGCACTTAACAACAGAGTTTCAAATACATGAAACAAAACTTGAGAGAACTGAAATAATAAATCCACAGACAAAACTACTGTTAAGTTTTGGCAGTTGAATATTCTAGACACAGATCAAATATTCTAGATATATTATAGAAATAAAATGTTTTGCAAACAGCCTCCCAGTTTTTATTTTCATCCTCTTCATGTTTTTCAGATGATGAAAGTTCCTAATTTTGATGAAATGCAACTTATTGGGTTTATTTTTAATAGGTCATACTTTTAGGATCAAGTCTAAGAGTTCTTCACCTAATCTCAGTCCCCAAAATATTCAATTTTTCTATGAAAAATAAGGTGTAGTTTCATGCTTTTTAGTTCAAGTGTGATCCATTTTTAATTTTTGTATGAAGAATGAAGTTTAAGAAAAATCAATTGAGCGTATTTATTTGGGTCTGTTATTGGGATATCTATTCTGATATACTTATTTGCGTCTATCCCTCCATTAATAAAACAGACTTGACTACTGTAGAAATATTAAGGCTTGACATCATGCAGTTTTTCTCCCACTTTACATTTCTTTATCAAAACTATTTGTGATTTTAGATTGTATATACTCCCATATACATTTTAGAATAAACTTGCTAATGTCTACAATAACCTTTCTGGAATTTTCATAGGAATTCAATGAAACTTACTGATAAATTTGGGACAAAAACTTATTTTTACTATGTTGATTCTTACAATCCATGAACGTGGTATATACAGCTATATAGATATATAGATAGAGATAGATATATAGATATCTATGTATATGACTTTTCATCAGAATTTTTTTATTTTTCAGCATATATTCTGTACAAGTTATTAGACTTACAGCTTAGAATTTTATGTTTCTTTGGAGAATTTGTAGGTAATATTGTTTTCATCGTTAATATATAAAACTGTGATTAATTTTTGTGCTCTGCAACCTTGGTAAACTCTAGAAATTTTCTCCTTTTGCACATTCCTTGGGATTTTCTATGTAGAACATGTTATCTGCAAGTAGAGATCATTTTATTTCATCCTATTTAATCTGTTTGACATTTTTTCTGCCATAATGTACTTACTATGACCTCTGGTACTATGCGGAATAAAGCAATGGAAAAAGATATTCTTGCATTATTTTTATATTATAAAGGAAGCATTTAGTTCTTCATTATTAAGTGTGAAGTTAGCTATACAAAGGTTTTCTTTAGATGATCTTTATCAAGTTGAGGAAGTTCCCTCCCTCCTGGATTGCTGAATGTTTTTACCATGAATATGTCATGTAGTAACTTTCTGCATCAACTAATAAGATTTTTGTCTGTAAAGATTTCATTTAATGATTTGTAAATATTAAATGAGTCATGCATACCTGAAATAAACTACAATTGATCATAGTATATACTTTTAAAAAAAGAAAGGAAGGGTGAAGCCAGAAGTGAAGGTGAGTAAGGAGGCAGGCAGAAAGACAGAGGAGGAACAAGCATTATCTATTTTATTTAGTTGTTCATCTTTGTTGTTCCTCCTGACCCCAGTTCACAAATGCTTGGGAAATATGTGGACTACGCTGGATGGATGGAAGTCACAGATATAAACTAAGTCACCAGGGCATGCCAGTATATAACTTTTTTAAACACTGCTAGGTTTGATTTGCTAATGTACTTGTTGAGGATATCTAAACCTAAATTCATAATATATTAGTCTATAGTTATCTCTCTTACATTGTCTGGTTTGGATATTGATGAGTACTAGCCTCTTAAAAGAGCTGAAAAATATTCCCTCCTTTTCAATTTTTAGAAAAGTTTGTATAAAATTATGCTTATTCTAACTTGACTGTTGAATAGAATTCCTCTTAGAATCATCTTGAACTAGTGATTTCATTTTGGGGAGCTTTAAAATTATGGATTCGATTTCTTTAATGGTTCTAAGGCTATTAGTGTTATCTTTTTCAGTTTGAATGAGTTTGGTATTTTATAGTTTAATAGAAATTAGTTTGTTTCTTCTGGGTTTTCAAATAAATGTATTTACATAGAGGTACAGTCGGAAATATTTGCAAATAATAAAGTTCTTGTGTTTGGAAAATATAAAGAATTATGAAAACATAGCAATAAGAAAATAACCCAGTTTAAAAATAAGCAAAGACTTAGATACTTCACCTAAGAGGACAGATTGAAAATAAGTACATGAAAAGATGGTCGATATAATTACTAAGTAGGAAAATACAAATTAAAACCATACAGAATATTACCAGAGTTTTATTACAAGAGATGAAATTAAAATGCTGGCACAGATTTTGTGTAACTGAAAACTCATATAATGCTAGTGGAGAATGTAAAGTGTTATTTTAAATATACTTCTCACATGACAAAGCAGTCCCACTTCTGGCTATCTATTCCAGAAAAATGGCATTAATTTTCACCAAAACAAAATGTTTATAATATTTCTATCCATAATTGTCTAAAACTAGCAAAAACCTAAAAGTGGTGAATTAATAAGCAAACTGCATTACATCCATACAAAAGAATACTACTCAGAAATAAAAAGTAATAAACTTTTGACATTTAACAACTAAAACAATTTTAAAATACGCTTTAAATTATTTAAAATAAAAAGCCTAATCTCAAAAGGTTATATATTACATAATTACATTTATGTAACATTAACAGAAAGAAAAAACTATAGTGATTGAGAAAAAAATCAGCGGTTGCATTGATCAAGAAGGGAGGAGGATAAGACTATAGGTAACAGAATATAACAGTGCCTTGGAAAGAGACTTTTCTGTATCCTAATTTGTAGCAAAGATTAAATAAATTATGCATCGCTAAATTTCACTGAACTATACAAAAGTTGTTTTTATCATATATTTTTTTCAAATAAAACAGGAAAAGTTATAAGGCAGTCAATGTATACACTGAAGAAGCTTATTTAATAATTTGGTAAAATATGAGTTTCTAAGTTAATTATTGGTATACCATGGTATAAATTAACGGAATATAAAAAAGATTTAAAGCAAGTGCTATGAGAAAATCATCTACAGTCTCAGTCCATCTTATCTATGGAGGAGCATATAATAGAATATTGCTTAAAGACACAAATGGCAAAACTAAAGTTTTGACAACACCTAATGATAAAATGTGAACTTTATACACTGCTTATAGATATTCATTGCTGTAATTCCTATGGCGGACAATTTTATAAAGTTGTATATGCATACCAAGCAATGTTCATGTCCAGCAGTTCCATTTCTAGATGGAGATCCTATAGAAAGTTAACATACCTATACAAAACAATATTGTGTTTGAATATATATAGAGAATATACATATTATATATCCATGTCCATATCTATCTATCTATATATATATATGTGTATGTGTTTGTGTATACATATATATATAGCAGTAACACTGTTTTTAGAAGGAAAGAAGTGGTAACAGCCCATATGTCTACCCATATGTTCACAATAGGTAAATGGATAGATAATTGAATTGCAGTTTATATCTAGAAGGAAGTAAACTTCTGAAATAATCTTCCAGGATATTTTAATGGAAAATTCAACCAAATACTTAAGTAAATTTTAAAATTTAGGGAATCTGACTCCAAGACGGCGGACGCTTAAAATCTCAAGCCTGACACACAGTCACAAAGTCACAAACAAAAACAAAACAAAATAAAACATTTTGCAACTAAAAATCTTTGAAAACAAATGGAAAAATATCTCCACAAAGTGAGGGGTCACATATCTCCCAAAACAGTAGAAGAAGGTGATTTATCTAGGCATCAATCTACCCTGTTCAGAGACCCCATGGAGAGATGAGTGAAACCAACAATCTCCAAGAGCTGAAGGGATTACTCCTTCAGCAAGTGCCCCCATACATTGAAAGTGGCTTTCAAGCACTAAATCAAAAACTTGGCTGGAAGGAGGAATAGCCTCCTAATGAACAGAGATGGTCCTTCTGCACAGTGCTTAAGATGAAGGCCAGACAGTCATTGCCAAGAAAGCCCCCAGGGAGAAATACCTGCCCTCTCTGCCATTAGTATACTTGTGCAGAACTGTTGGCACTCACATCTGCTTTCCAAGGGCTGTCAGAAACAGACTGGTTGGCAGCACACATGTGAATAATTGACTGATTCTAAGCAAAGAACATTGCAGAACAATGCCCCAGGCAATACTGTGCAACTCAGTATACTTACACAAGGTCTTTATACCAGGGAAACAACCCACAGAAATAAACATGGAATGCTAAACAGATCAAAAGAGAGAAATATAGGTGAAACGATGGATCCAAGCAAAACCCCAGAAGAAAATCTGTAAGTGAATTAAGTAAACTACCTGATGAGGATTTTAAAGTGAAAATTTTAATGAAACGCACAGAAATCAGGAAAACAATGGAGAAACAAAAAGATAACACAGCAGATAGAGAAAATATGAGCTAGTTCCAAACAGAATTCAGTAGGCTGTAAGAAGCCCCCAGTAGAATGTGAGCTAGAAAATAGGACAGTGGAATGTACCCAAGCAGACCAGCAAAGATTAAAAAAAGAATTAAAACAGTACATTTAGGGCGTATGATATAACACCCAAAGGAACAACATTCACATCACAGGGGTCCTAGGAAGGGAGGAGAGAAGGAAGAAATGTATTTGAAGAAATAATGGTGAGAATTTTCCTAACCTGAGGAAGCAAACAGACCTCCAGACCCAGGAAGCTCAAATAGTTCCCAAAAAAAGAAACCCAAACAGACCTACACTGAGACACATTGTCATGAAAATGATATAAAATAAAGTCTTAAATACAGCTAGAGGAAAAGAGTTATATACAAAGGAGTCCCTAAAAGAGAGCTGGTGAGTTTTTTAGTTGAAACTTTATGGGACCAAAGGAATGGCATGATATATTCAAAGTACTGACAAGGAAAAGGATTTCCAACCAAGGACACCCTGCCCAGATAGATAATTTAGTATTAAAGGAATGATAAAGAGCTTGCAGACAAGTACTAAAGAAATTCACCATTATGAAACCAACCTTCCAAGAAATACTGAAGAAGTGGTATAAAGTGAAAAGGAATCTCATTTAGAAAGCAGCAAGATATCAAATATATAAAATGTGAGAAGGAGAATATGAATGTGAACTGTTAGAATGTTTTCAAGACTAATCTACTTTCTAATTTAAAAAGGTTTTAAGCATAAAAACTTTTATGTAAACCCTACGGTGACCTCGAAGCATAAATCCATAGGGAAAAAAGGAGAAAATGAATAGGGCAAGCAAACACAACACGTCTTCAAAGGCCCTGAGAAGGACATTGAACAATCTTTATTTTAAAACACTATCTCACAATTATACACTATAAGAAACTTGTAAGAACTCATAGCAGCAAGTGGACAGCGAGATGGAAGGAGAGAAGTTCTGCCCTGGGTCCAGGGTGGAGCTTGGAGGTACTCTCTGTGCGGGGTCTGACCGGCCCTGGCTGGGCAGGACTCAAACCCATGGGGACCCCAGGTCCCTCGATGAGGCTCCGTTCTCACCTCCTTGGGACCTGGCACCCAAGGTGAGGGGCTGGCACTACTTGGACACTGCGGGCTGCACAGGGAGACCTGGAAACACCAGAGCCAAAGGGAAAAAGGACCAATCTATAGCCAGTGTCTGTCTACTATGGGCATTTTCTCTCCTCAACCTCTGCTGTAACAACGAAACCTTCTGACTCCCTTCTCCAACAGGAGCTTCTCATCCTGCAAGGCCTGTGCTCTCTGTAGGTCCCCGTCCAGGCCTTGGTCATCTTCCTGTAGTAAGTCTTGACGTGGCAGGTGGAGACCAGAGTTCAGTGGGCAGTGTTCAGTGTTTGCTGGATAAGCAAGCAGTGTGCGACCCTTTCATTCGTCTCTGCAGCTGCAGGGCCTGCTCCACCAGAACTTGAGGCTGAATTTGCTGCTTAGACCGCAAGTTCTGAATCTCTCCTTCCAGGTGGGAATTTTCAAACAGCAAACATGTCTCCTTGATTTACAGAGTGCTTATTTGTGCTTCAAGCTCCTCAATCCTCTGAGTTTTTTTCAGCCATCGTCTGACTACCTTCTCCTCTTCTGGGGCAAGGCTGTCAACATATTGTCCTATGAGTTCACCCTCCTCAAGGTCACCCATCGGCTGGTCTGAAGACTATTGTCTGAGGTGGTCCCCCTCCTCTGTGGCCCTGGTCCCTTCTCTTTTGGGTCCTGCCTGTTCTCTGACCAAGACCAGCTTGGGCAAGAGCTGAAGCAGGGCCCCCACACAAGCCCAGCAGGCCCTGTATTTGCTCCAGAATTTCCAGCTGGAAACTAGTTTGACAGCTGCAGGGTAGCCTTCCTCCGCCTTCTCCCCCAGTCTCTGCTTCCAGCTGTACAGCTTCTGGTCCAGTATCACAGTTGGTCCTGCAGATCAGTGCTGGGCATGCTCCCATGTGCAGGCCTGCTCCCAGGGGCTTCTGAGCTAGAACTCTGGGGATGTCTGGGGGGACCCTTTGAGAAGCAGGCTCCTCCTTCCAGAAAGGTGCCCTATGCGGAATTCCCCTTCATTGGATCCAGAAAGCTGCTAAGGTGGGGCATGACCTCAGGTACTGTGATGGCCTCAGAAGACGGGGTCACTGGTCTTGTCTCCTTCAGGCCTCTCCTGAGACCCTTCCAAGGGGTCAGGCCCTATTTCTCTTCTCCAACCACCTCATTTGGTCACTGTCACAGCCACCAGCACAGCACAGAAAAACCCCAGGCAGCACAGGATATCTCAGGATCACCCCAAGTCCTCATAAATACCCCTCACTATGACAAATAGTATCAACAGCACGACCAACAGCAGCTCCAAGAACCATGGGGCAGACACCTGCATGTCTTCCACAGATACCTCCATCTCTCAGGAGGATCTGGTCACTCTACCAGTGATGCTAGCAACGCCAGAGTCCAGTGGCCCCATAAGGGTTCCATCTCCAAGGAAACAAGTGCCTGGTAACCTGGCACCTCACAGTGGGACTCCGGGAGGGGAGGCCCACTAGGTTCAGGGAGTCCTGTGTCCCCTCCCTATACTCACTGCACAGAAAGGAGAATGGCTGACATGTGGGGCAGCTGACCACAGACTGAGTTTGGCCACTCTGACCTGGTTGTCCCGAGAACACTCCAGAGGGTCAGCTAGTGTCCTGTCCTGTCCTCTGCACAGGAGTGTCATCACAGTGTGGTCCATCCCTAGGAGACACACGATGATCAGGGAACTTACTGTTTATAGGAGGGTCACCTGGGTTGACTGTGAAATGGCAACATGTCATAATCCTCTGGGCCACTGTCACACAGCAAATGTCACTCCTGACAATGCGCCATGTTCATTCTCTCACCACCCACCCCGCCGCCCGACCTGAAACTTCCTGCCTGTGTCTATTCTGACACTTCTAGGCTCTGCAGTTTTCTCTGAAGAGTGTGAGCAGGTCAGAACTTTCTCCATCCCTTTCCTTTCCTATAGCTAAGTCTTTCTATCAAAACTATGGTGTTGAAAAAAAAATTAATACATACAGTCTAATCCAAAAAATACATGAGAATTAGTTCTTTCCAACACAGGTTATGGAGACAGTAATTCCCTAATAACAAAACAAGACAAAAATTACAAAAAGGAAACTAATGACAATTATGCCTCCTAAAATATTGAACACAGGTATAAAACATAGCAAATAGAATTCAATACTATATACAAAGAAACGTATATCACCACTAAGTGTAATTATTCTAGGGATGCAGGACTATTTAGAATTTGAAAATCAATAGATGCAATCTATTGATTGCAATCCTAATGTGCAATCCTAATATGTTAGGAGCCTAAAGAGTTAAAATCACATGATCCTAGATACTGATGCAAATGAAGTGTTGGAAAAAATTCCACACTCATTCATGATAAAAATTCTCAGAAAATTTTGAATTAAGAACTTCTTCAACTTAGATAAACATGTACCAACAACAACAAAATTATAGATAGCATTATACTTAGATATAAAAGTTATTTTCTCCTAAAATCATGATAATGCAATCATGTCTGCTCTCATAATTTTTATTCAACAAAGTGCAGGAAATCTATCCAGTAGAAATCTATCCAAGCAAAGGCATTCAGACTGAAAAGGAAAATTTTTTGCATATTTGCAGATGACATTATGGTCTATCAGAAAATCTGAATGTGCAAATAAATATCTTGAACTTTTAAGGTTGCAGAATACAAATACAGAATATAAAAATCAATGTCATCCAATGGAGTAATAAAAACAAAGAAACTAAAATTGAAAATACAAAACATATATAAATCTTATAAAAACAATAAAACATTGATCAATGAAGAAAATAAGATGCAGAAATAAACCACATACAAGGATTATTAGACTAAATATAGTGAAAATGTCTTTTCTCCCAAATTATAAACAGGGTTAATTCCTATTAAAATTTCATCAGGATTTCTATAGCTGTTGACAAGCTTATGCTAAAAAAAATATGGAAATGTAAACAAATTAAAATAGCTAAAATGATTTTGAAACAAGAAAAAAAAATATCAGAAGTTAAATCAACATGATGATGGAATTAGAGTTGTCACATTTCCCAACAAAAAATTGATTTTGGCAACCATCCACAGGCAAGAGTACCATTGTGGGAGTCTGTAGTCAAGCACTGGAGTAAAAATAAAATCCATGGATAGAGGCATTAAGGGTGTAACAGAAATAATGTCACTTTCCTTGAGTCACCTCTTCACATAAACAACAGGAGAAAATTGACAATTAAGAACTTCCTCAACTTGATAAACATGTATCAACAACAAAAAAACTGCAGACAACATTACACTTAAATATAAAAGTAATTTTCTCTTAACATCAGTATAATTCAATCATGTTCGCTTTGAACACTTCTATTCAACACAGTGCAGGAAGTCTATCCAGTGCAATAAAACAAGAAAAGGCATACAGACTTTCATGAAAAGGCATGAAAAGAAGCCCATTTGGTTCATGATTTCACACACGTGAAAAAGTAAGAATGTGACTGCCCAGTTTTTTCAGCCATGAGAAGAAATGCACTTCTACCCAAGAAATGCACTTCTTTCTTGATTCACTCAGGTCATTAAGGTTATCTGCAAGGTTAAAGGTTTGGGGAAGATGAAAGGACAGAAATCAAGATAAATTCATCAAAAGAATGCTATTATGAGAAATAATACAATAGTCATTAGCCTCAGTACCTATTCACAACAATGAGTGGATCATCCAGAGAATTAATAAAGAATTAGAGGATTTGAACAACACTATAGACACATGGATTTAAATCATATACAGAACATTCCATCCTACAACAGAATACACACTCTTTCCCAGTGCACAGAGAATATTTTCTAAGATAGATCACATTTTAGGCCACAAAACAAATCATAGTAAACTTAAGAAGATTAAAATTATACCAATTATCTTTTCTAACTACAATAGCACAAAACTAGAAATCAGTTAGCAGTGGGAAAACCGGAAAACTCACAAGTATGAAGAAATAAAACACTTCTGAAAAAATAAAGATCAAAGGAGATATCAAAAAGAAATTAATCATGAGACAAATAGAAATGGGACTACAACATACCAAAACTTGTGTAATGCAGCAAAATCAATTCTAAGAGAGAGGTTTGCAGGAATAAAAACACATCAATGACATGCCCTGGTGGAATAGCAGTTAGATCAATTACCTCCAAAAGAATGTAGGCCACATACCCTTGGGCTCAAGTCCAGGGAGAAACAACCAGTGTGAACAACTAAAATGAAAATAAGATGCTTTTTCCTCCTCTCTCTTCTTGCCTCCTTCCTTGACTACCTTCATTCCTACTTGCAGTTTTCCTTTGCGAAGAAATTAAAAGACACACCAACAACAAAAGAAAAATCTCTAATAAGCTATCTTTACAAACTGACTTTCCATTTCCTCAAGGAACTAGAAAAGAAACCAAAGGAACAAACTAAGTCAAAAGTTACAAAATGCAGGACATAATAAACATTAAGGTAAAAATAAGTTGAACATAGAAAAAGAAAATAAAAAATAAGCAAAATTAAGAATTGGTCTTTAAAAGAGATGAAAAATAAAGACAGAAATCAATAAAATTATATATTAAAGAGGAGACATTACAACCAACAGCATAGAAATGCAAAGGATTATAAGAAACTACTACAAGCAACTATATACCAGCAAACTGGACAATTTAGGCAAAACAGACAAACTCCTAAAAACGTACAAACTACCAAGACTGAATCAGGAAGGAAAAAATCTGAAGGAACAAATAATGAATAAAGAAATCAAACTGATAATCAAAAATGTCCCAAGAAAGCAAGTCCAGAACCAGACAAATTCTTTGGTGAATTTTACCAAACATTTAAATAATTAAAGTTAATCCTTCTTAAACTTTTGCAAAAATAAATCTAAGAGGATGGAACATGACACCAAACTCATCTATGGGGCCAGCATTACTAAGATATCAAAGCCAGAAAAGGACACTATAAGAAAACAAGTGAATCCCTGATATAGATATAAAAGTTACCAACAAAATACTATCAAACAGAATTCAGCAGCACATTAAAAGATGGCACACTATGATTAAGTGGTATTTATCCTTGGAATGCAAGGATGATTCAACATATATAAACTAATAAATGTAATACATTATAATGCAATGAAAGACAAAAATTATACAATCATCTCAACAAATACAGAAAAGCATTTGACAAAATTCAATATCCATTATGATAAAAACTTAACATATTATGTATAAAAGGAATGCAAACTAATGTATGAGGAATATATATGTGTGTATCCATCCCACAAATAACATCATACTCAATGATTAAAAGTTGAAAGCTTTTCTTCTAAGATCTTGAACAAGACCAGAGTGCTCATTCTCACCACTCCTATTTGTTATAGTACTGAAGTCCTTGCCAGACTATGAGGCAAGAAAAAGAAAAAGTATCATTACTAAAAAGGAAGAACTAAAATTGTCTATTTGCAAATGATATGATTTTATATATAGAAAATCCTACACACTCCGCAAAGAAAGCCCTAATAAATTCAGCAAAGAAGGAATATGTTAAATAAATATACAAAATTCAGTAGTGTGTCTAGACACTTAAGACAAATTATCTGAAAAAGAAAATAATCCTATTTACAACACCATGAAAAACATTAAAATAGAACTATAGTAGTGTCCAGCAATATTACTTCTGACTATATATCTAAAGGAAATAAAACAATATTGTGAAGAGATATCTGCACCTCCTTGTTCACTGCAGCATTATTTATAATAGCCAACATGAAAAATAAATAAGTGTTCATCCATCAAGAAATAAAGAAAATGTTGATACACACACACAATGTGACACTATTCAGTCACAAAAAAAGAAAGGAAGCCTGCCATTTTACAACAACATGTACGGACATTGAGCACATTACGCTAAATGAAATGACTCAAAGAAAGGCAAACATGACTTGATTTCACTTATATGTGACATTTAAGGAAAAACTCATAAAAACAGACATCAGATCTGTGGTTGCCAGAGGATGAGAATTGGGGAGCAACACCAGGTTGAGGATGTATGTGAAGGTTGTCAAAATATACAAACTTCCAGTTGTGAGTTCAGAAATGTAATACACAACATGATGACTACAGCTAGCAATAACATTTTACATGTTTGAAAGTTGCTGAGAGAGTCAATCTTAAAAGTTTTGATCACAAAGAAAAAACATTTTGTACTATGTGAGGTGATGCATGTTAAATAAACTTGCTGTCATAACCATTACTAAAAACATAAAAATGCACTTATACAACGCCATATGTCAGTTATATTTCAATAAACCTGAGAGTGGGGTAGAGACACTACTAACTGCCTCACCATTCTTCCCACTAACTGATGCTCAGACTACATTAGGAAGCCTGCTTCTGAATTCCTGGGAACAGATACTCATGACTGCAGTAATGCCTCAAGTGCTGATCTCTCCAAGTAGCCTAATGAAACCCCAAACACTCCTACAACTCATCCACATCTCTCTCCCCCTCCCCGTGAACAGCTCCAAACATACAACCATACGGGTGGTGAGAATAAACCTTCAGACAACTAGCAAACTAGTACAAAACTCCATTCTCTATAAGATTGAGAAGAGGAAGGCTCCTAAATTTGAGAATTTCAGGGTGTGCCCTGGTGGAATAGCATTTGAGTCAATCACTTCTTAAAGAGCACAGGCCACATATCCCTGGGTTCAAGTCTCAGGTGTGGGGGGTGGGGACGACCAGTGTGAACAACTAAATAAGAATGCTTCTTTCTTCTCTCTCTTCCTGCATGCTTATCTACTCACCTTTATTCCTACCTGTACCTTTCCTTTAGAAGAGCTTTTTGAGACTTTCAGGGCATCACATTAGAGAAATAAATAGGAAGCTCTCAGCACCCAAAGTGTCTTTGAAGGATTTAAGGATCGAGAGAAGGCAAAAACATTACCCTGAAGCGTGAACAAGAGGTGTAAAATGAGCTGTCCATGTTAACAGTCTGAGAAAGTCTTAGAACTCCTAGCTAGAGTGACCAGTGAGTAAAGACAGTCATTGGAGATTGGAAAAGGTGACTTTTTCTTGAAACGTAAATACTCACAAAAAGTCAATGAACCATTATACTATCAAAAGAAGACAGTAATTTTTCAGTCAACAACTCAAAAACTGTGATCACAAATTGCCATAAAAATTAAAAATCATTGTTTTAAGGATGCATGGTGATCTATAAAAACAGACAAACAAATATAAACACTTCAATGAAATCAGGAAAACAATAAACAAAAAAAAAAATAGGAGATTCAACAGATAGAAGAAAAGAACCAAAAATAACTGGAGATGAAGATTGCAATGACTGAAATAAAAAAGCAATAGGAAATATCAACAAAGAGTTTGATTAAACAGAAGAAAGATCTGTGAACTCTAAGATATGTCCTTTGTAATTAACCAGTTAGGGGAGAGGGGAGAAAAAGGAAAAAGAAAGCCTACGCAAGTGAAACAATATTTATAATATGAAAATCCTAGAAAAAAAGAGAAGATGTAAGGCACAGAAAACTAACTAAAAGATAATGACTGGAAAATTCCCACATGGACATTTAGACACCTGCATTTTAAAGCTCCCTATATAGATTCAGTTGAAAGACTTTCCGAAACACAATATATTACTGTCAAAATTGAGATAACAATAATTTTGAAAGCAGCAAGGAAAAAGAAACTCATCAAAAAGAAATTCATTTTAGTGAATCCCTCAGAGGCTATGAGCAGATTTCTCAGTACTTTGCAGGCCAGGGGAGAGTAGAATCATATAGCCACAGCGCTGAAGGTCTTAAAAAACTGCCAACCAAAAATACGTTACCCAGCAAAGAAATGAAAGAAAAACCCTTTCTCATATAAACAATAACAGAGTCCATCACCACTAAATATGCCCTACAATAAATACTAAAAATAGAATTCTTCAAGCTGAAATGAAAGGTCTCTAATTAGTAACATAAAAATATATAAAAAGAATAAAATTCACCGGTAAATATATAATTATATAGCCAAATTCAGAATATACTTATGCTGTAATGGTAATGTGTAAATTACTTAACTTTAATTTAAAGGTTAAAACACAAAAGAACTTTTTAAAACAATAGGTAAAATAAATTTCAAATGAATACACAATACAAAAAAGTCATAAATTACGATTCAAAAGAGGGAAGGTGAAATAAAAGACCAGTTTTTCTATGAAACTGCAGATTATCAGCTAAAACGCATTGTTACTTAACTACAAGGTATTTTATGCAAGCTTCATGGTGGCCACAAAGCAAAAACCTATTATTAGATACATAAAAATTAAATAAAAGGAATCAAAGCAGACCACTGTGGAAATTCACCAAAAATATAAAGGAAGACAGTAAGCAAGGAACAAAGAAACTAAAAATCAGTCAGAAAATAAGATGGCAATATGGGAGTGAGTAGTCAGCAGCCTGTAGAGTAATATGCCCAAGTTTTATTGTGACTGCAATACATACCTCACGCACGACTCTCCATCCATTAGAAAGATACAGCACAGCAGTAGGAAATACAAAGAGAATGTCAAAGACTATCAGAAATAAATGAAAGCGGAGTCTCAGAGCCTAACTAACAAAATACCTCTGCATTTTAACAAGGAAAGAGTCCTCCTTTCCCATTTTCTGTACCTCCTTCAGGGGAATGACCCCACCTCCATGCAGTCTCCTAGGATGATGAGTGAATGAATGAGGGAATGAAAAAACATAAGACTCACCTATAACCTCCCTATGAGAAACTCAATTCAGCTTTGAGAAAATTTAGGTTGAAAGTGACTGAATGGAAAAAGGATACTCTATACAAATGGGAAGAACAAAAACAATCAAGGTACCTATATGTATATCAGACAAAATAAACTTCAAGTAAAAAACCGCAAGATGTGACAAAGATCTTTACATAATGACTGTCAACTCATAAAGAAAATATAAGCGTTGTAAAAATAAATGCACATAACATTGGAGAAAATAATATGACCAAATATTAACAAATCTGAATACAGAAATAGAGGGCAATACCAAAAAAAGATAATTCAATACTCCAATTTCAAATGTATATAGATCATCTACACAGAAAAACAATATGGAAATAACTACACTTTAGACTAAGTAAATGGACCTGTTAGACAGAGAACATCTAACAATATCAATACACATTCTTCTCAAGTGTACATGAAACATTTTCAACAAACATAAGATTAAAATCATACTCAATATATTTTCCAACCACAATGGTTAAGAAGTCAGAAATCAATTATAAGAAGAAAATTGAACTTTTCATTAAATAAATGCAAACCAAAACCACATTGAGGTATCACCATATGCCTGTTAGAATGGCTGTCACAGAAAAGATAAGAGCTAGCAAATCCTGGTATCAATGTAGAGAAAAGGGAACCCTAATGTTGGTAGAAATTTAAATATGTATAGCTATCATATAAGACAATATGGCAGATAAAATATATCCAAAAGAAACAAAAACACTAACTTGTAAAGATATCTGCACCCCCACATTCATGGCAGCATAGTCAAGACACAGAAACAACCTAAGTTTCCACAAGGGTGACTAAATAAAGAAGTTGTTGTATCTATACACAGTCATGTGTCACTTAACAATGGGAATATGTTTTAAGAAATACCTTGATAGGAAATTTTATTACTGTTGAAATTACACAAACCTAGATTGTATAGCCTTTCATATATCTAGGCTATATAGTATATTGAGACTAGCTATCATATTGAGACAATGCATGTGCTTTATTGTTGACTAAACATCATTAAGCAATATAAAACTGTATACAATAAAATATTAGTCATAAAAATTCTACTACTATTTCTGGCGCTAAAGGACACTAGAACTCTGGTGGTGAGTATAGTGTAAAATATAGCTCAAGATTCAATTTCAATACCCTAAATGGAATTTAGCACTGTGAACTACAGAAATAGTTAAAAAGAAAGACAAATACAGTACATCACTCTTGTGTGGAATCTTAAAAAACAATACTCAAAAAAAGAGTTTAGACATGTGGTTTCCGGAGGCAGAGCTTGGGAAAGGGGGAGTTGAAGGAAGGTGGTCAAAACATAAAACATCATGCAAACTTGAAATACAATGTACGACTTGATGACTATAGGTAACATTGCTATATGATTCATAGAACAAGTTGTGAGAGAATCCAAAGAGTTCTCATCATAAGGAGAATTTTTTTCTATTTTCAGTGTATCTACGTGAATAGATGAATGTTAGTGAGACCTATTGAGGTAATCATTTCACAATATAGGTAAATCAAGCCATCATGTTGTATGCTTTAAATATATACAGAGATGTCTGCCGATTATTTTGCAAAACTAGAAAATAAAATATCACAACCAAATAAAAAATAATACTATATTGTATCCTTGAAATTTCCTGAGAATAGATGATAAACTTTCTCACCACAAAATAACTGTATGTGAGGTAATGTGTTCATTCATTCATGGTAATGGTCTCACAAAGCCTGATATATTAAATCATCTCATTGTACATTTTAAATATATATAATTTTTATTTGTCAATTTGTATCAATAAATCCAGTGGGAAAGACTTATATAAAATATATAATAGTAAAGACTGTATAATATTGGTGAAGATGGCATATAGATCAATGGAACAGAAAAGAGAACCTAGAAATAGATTTGTGTTATTATAACCAACTAATTTGTATGAACATGCAAAAGTAATTCAATTAAGAAAGAATAGTATGTTCATTAATGGTGTTGGAGTAATCAGATATACATAGGAAGAAGCTGCCTATGAGTCAAAACATAAAATAAAATCAGTGTGCCACATACTGGCTAAACAAAAAATAGCTTAGCTCCAAGACAAAGACTGCTCTCCAGAAACCAAAATTAGAGACATGGAGGAATGTATTATCTTAGCTGATAAAAACAAAAAACAAAACAAAAAAAAACCCAGCAGTAATAATAAAGAAAACTCAAGAGATAAAAGAAAACTAAGGGGGAAAGTCCAAAGAATTAAAAGGGTACTCAGCAAAGCAAATCAAAGAAATTCAAGAAAAGTCAGTAAAAGAAATACATGAAAAAAATTAAAAATGCAAGAGAAGTTAGGAAGAAAGTCAATGTGCCAAAAACACAATTAACAAACAGAAGGAAGAACTAAAATTCCAAGTAAGAAACTAACAGAGATTCAGGGTGTGTAGACCACAATGAACTAAAGCAAGCATACTGCAGAAAAGCCACAAAAGCATAATTGACCGAATGGAAGAATGGAGATCAGTAACCTGGAGGACAGCAAGTTTTCTGATCAAAATGTTATCAAACTAGAATCAACAAAAGAGGAAAGAGAGGGAAAACCATAAAGGAGTGGAAACTAAACATGCTACTGAACAACTATTGACTGGATTAATAAGGAAACAAAAGTGAAATTAAAAAAAACTACATGCAGTCAAATGAAAATGAAGACAATTTTATCAGGCTCTATGGAAAGAGGAAACACAGTATTAAGAGGGAAATTTATAGCAATACATTCCTACCTCAGGAAACCAGAAGAATCACAAATATGAAACAATTCTCCTAAAAGAACTATAAAAAGAAAAAAGTGAAACCAAAAGTCTAGTAGAAAGGAGGGCACAACCTGATAACCTGGTGGTCTAATATATGTTGGAGCTGTTCCGCAAACTTCCCAAGTTGCCAGTTTCATGACTGGGACCAAGGGGAACAACCAATGTGAACAACTTAATAAAAATAAGTAAAGTGCTGCTTCCCTTCTCTTTTCCTTCTTCCCTGCATACTCACCTTCATTCCTGCCTTCACCTTTCCTTTAAAAAATTTGAAAGAAGGAAAAATAAAAATTAGGTAGAAATAAATTAGAGATCAAAGACATTTAAAAAAATCAGTGCAACCAAGAGATGTTTCTTTGAAAAGACAAACCATTAGGTGGACTAACAGGCAGAAAGAAAACACAAATAAAATCGAAACTGAAAGAGGAGGAATTATAACAAATACTACAGAAATACAAAGGCTCACAGGAGAGTATTCTGAACATCAAAATAGTAAAAAAACAGAACTGAATAACAAAGAAAAAAATGGACAAATTCTTATATACGTGTAGCATTCCAAAATTAAACCAAGAAGAAAAAATCCTCAACAGACAAATCACAAGGAAGTTGAAGCAGTAATCAAAATTCTCCCCCAAAACACAATCCTGGGCAAGATCGTTTCACTAGTAAATTCTACCAAAATTTCAAAGAAGAATAAGCTCATCTTAAAAAAACTGAGGAACAAAAACTTTTAAACACTTTTTATAATCAACAATAGTCTGCATAATCAGGCAAGGACATTAACAAAAAATAAAATCACAGACCACTATCTCTGATGAAAATTGATACAAAAATAAAATACCAGCAAACTGAATGCAACAACTTATTCAAAGAATCATAACCAGGATCAAGTGGTATTTATTACAGGGATGTAAAGAAGTTTCAACCACAAAAATAAAAAAATGTAATATATTATGTCAACAAAAATTTAAATCATATTAGTATCACAATAGATACAAAGCATTTGATAAAGATTCAACACCCCTGTAGATTAAAAATCCTCCACAAAATGGGTATATATGGAATGTACCTCAACAGAATATTGGCTATACATGACAAACACAAAGCAGCATCATATCCAATGGAGAAAAATTGAAATCTTTTCCTGTAAGATCAGGAACAAGGCAAGGATGTTATCTTTCACCAATATTATTTAATATAGGATTGGAACTCCTGGTCAATGTAATTAGATAAGAATTGATGTAAAAGGTATCCAAATTGGAGAGGAAGTAAAACTATCACTATTTGTAAGTGACATAACATATATATGAGAATTCCAAGGACTCCAATAAAAAATACTACTAAAAACAAATTAAGTGGCAGGTTGCAAACTAAACACAAAAATAGACTTTTGATCAATAAAATTAATTTAGTGTTTACAAGCAGAGAAGGTGGTGAGTGGTGGGGGAAGGCAGGAAAATTGAGTGCAAGAGATCAACTGCATGGTGAATGAACTAGAATGGTGGTGGTGAACTTTATGTATTATAAAAGACACTGATTTATAATGAAAGATGCATACTTAAGCATATGATATAATTCTATGTTCCTTTGAAAAAATTAAAAATTTTAAAGAGTATATTGTTGGATGGATGATCTTCTAATTAATTTTATAGAAAAGCACCCATGCTATATACTGCCTAAGATGCTTTCTTTGCCACTGTATGTACCTTACTCCACCTTTGAGAAAAAAAGCAAATAACTAACCAAAAAAACCAAAAACTTACCTATTCCTAGGTATATATATATACTCATGAGAAAACATAGGTCTACACAAAAAAAGTTGTGCATTAATTTTATTACACATTATTTAAAAAATATATAAAGCAAAACAACACTGATACAAAAAGTAAAGACATCATACACACAAAAGAAAATCAAAGAATACATAAAAAGGATCATCTATCATGACCAAATGGAATTGATTCCAGAGATGTAAGGATGGTTCAATACAGGAAAATTTCATGCAGTACACAGAATCAAAAGGAAAGAAACAAATCATGGTAATATTGACAGACGCAGAGAAAGCATTTGA
The DNA here is from genome assembly GCA_004363575.1 of Solenodon paradoxus. Classification (NCBI taxonomy): domain Eukaryota; kingdom Metazoa; phylum Chordata; class Mammalia; order Eulipotyphla; family Solenodontidae; genus Solenodon; species Solenodon paradoxus. The sequence continues at coordinate 408,145 of RJWH01000966.1, forward strand.
CAAGATTCAGTACCCATTTATGAGTTTTTTAAAAACTTAAAAATAGGAATAAAAGGAACACACCTCAATATAATAAAATCCGTATACAATAAACCCACATTTAACATCATACTCCATGATTAAAAATGGAAAATGGTTCCTCTTAGGTCAGGAACAAGGCAAAGGTATCCACTCTCACCACTGCTATTCAACATACTGAAAGTTCTAGCTAGAGTTATTAGGCAGGAAAAAAAAATTAAAAGAAATTCAAATTGAAAAACAAAGTAAAACTATCATTTTTTTCAGATGACACAGAAAACCTTAAAGATTCACCAAAAACTTTTGAAATCAATAAATGAGTACAGCAAAGTGGCAGGCCACAAAATCAATACATAAAAATCTGTTGCATTCTATTTGCAAACAATGATAAAAAAATTAAGAAAACAATCCCATTTACAATAGAAAAAAAAGAATGAAATATCTTGTTATAAACTTAACAAGGACATGAAGGACCTATAGCAACAAAAAAGACATTATTAAAGAAAATAGAAGTAATTAAAAGATGAGAAGATATTCCATGATCATGTTTTAGATGAATTAACATTGTTAAAATGGTCATCATATGTAAATCAATATACAGATTTAATCCAACCCATATGAAAATTACATTGGCATCTTTCAAGGATATAAAACAAGAAATACTTCATTTGCAAGGTATCACAAAAGATCTTGAATATTTAGCTATAATGAGAAAAAGGAATATAAGTGGAAGCATATCACATTTCCAGATTTCAAACTATACGATGCAGTGATAGTAATTAAAACAGTTTGGTACTGTAACAAAACGTAGATAGAGAGATCAATGCAATAGAGCCTCCAGAAATAAATTCACAAATATATGATCCATTAATTATGACAAAGGGACTAAAAACATACTATGGAAAAAGGAAATTCTTTACAGCAAATGCCGTTGTGAAAACAGAAAAGCTAATTTCGAAAGAATGAAACCAGATAACTCATTCACACCGAACACAAAAATTGATAAAAATGGATTAGAGACTTGGATGTATGACCAGAAACCATAAAATACGTAGGAGAAAGCGCAAGCAATATGTTCCATGACTTTGACACTGAAAAGGTCTTTGGGGACTCAACAATAGCAGAAAGGGAAACAAAACAAAATGAGACTGCATTAAACCAAAAGGCTTCTGTACAGGAAAAAAATCATAATGAAAGACATCCTACTAAATGGAAGCAGATATCTGTATATCATATATCTGACCAGGAATTAATATCCAAAATATATAAACAACTCAAAACTCAACAGAAAAACAATTCAAACAAAAGTGGGCAGATATGAATAAATGTTTCTCCAAAGAAAACATACAGGTGGCCAACAGCACATGAAAAGATGTTCTACCTCTCTTGCTATTATGGAAACACAAATCAAAACCATAATATCACCCCACACCCGTGATAACGGCATAATTCAGACTGGAAGCAGCGTTGGCAAGGATGCAGAAAAAAGGGAAACCGATACACTGTGGAAATATAAATTGATATAAATGTTATGCAAAGGAGTATGGCGATTCCTTAAAATAACTGAGAATGAAAATTCTATATGATTTCATTATTCCATTCTGAGTTATTTACCAAAAATAACAACAACAACAACAACAACAAAAACCCAATGTGAAGAGATATGTGTAGTCCCATGTACATCATAGCACCACTTACAGGAGCAAAGAGCTGGAATCAACTTCAATTCCCACAAACATGAATGACTATGTATATCTACACACACACACACACACACACACACACACACACGTGTATACACACATATACATATATATACACATACTGTAAAGATTTTTAAAAAGATGAAATCTTGCCATTTGCAACAACATGGATGGAACTGGAGGGAATTATGCTAAGTGAAATAAGTCAGAAGAATATCAGATGCTCTCATGCATATGTTGAATTTAAGTAAACAAAGCACACAAAACAAAGCCTAACCCTTGGACACTGACAACAGAACTGAGGTTAGCAGGGGAAGGGAGGTAAGAATGCCATGATAAGAGTGAAAACAAAGGGAAATGAAGGTCCAATGGACATTGGTGGAGGACTATTAAAAATCCGGTGGTGGTTATGATGTGTTTCCATATATTTGATGAAGAGAATATACACATCTAAATTTATATTATCTTATACGTAAAAGTTACTGCAATGGGGCAGGTCCAATGTGGCTCAGGAAGACACACTGGTGTGCAGACCACATATAACCCAAGGATCTGGGTTCAAGGCCTGGGGCTGGGGTGAAAAAGGAAAAATGAATAACTAAATAAGTGTTTCTTCCTCCTCTTCCTTCCTTCCTTAAAAATGTTTATTTCCTTCTTTTTTATTTTTTATCTAATTCATAAAAAAGTAGAATGGCAGTTGTCAGGTTAGGATGGGGTTGGGGACATGTGGACTTCAGTGTTTAACGGGTACAGAGCGCTTCATTTTAGGAGGATGAAAATTTCTGGTGATGTAAAACGGCGTGAATGTACCTAATGACTCTGAAGTATGTGCTTCAACATGGTTAAAATGGAAAATTTATGTTTCGTATATTTTTCCACAGTTAAAAATAAACCAATATGTATTTATTCTCCATAATAAATGACAAATCATCTTTAAACAAATATTCAGAACATGCTGAACGTTCTAAGTACTGCTTTGCCTTCATATCTTGTTCATTTTACACTTACTATATAAAACCTATCATTTCCCTAATTCCCCACTGACCTCACCAACCAGCAGTGGTTTCAGGCAACTGACCCAGAGGAGCAACCCACTGACACATGAATCTCCTGGTAGGAACCAGCAGCAGCATCAAATACTTCCTCCAGTGAACTGGAAACAGGTAGATTTCCATAAACCTGGGTTCACTTTGTTTTTATTGATGATACATGTTGCACTTAAAAGGGAAACATTAATTACTTTGTATCAGGTAAAAGTTGGAAAAAAAAGGGGGCATTGTTGGGGAGCTAGCTAGACCTGAGCATTGGGTGAGAGGCCCTAACAAACAAAGGCTGTCCTATTAAGGAACACATGCTAGACATGAACGCCACGTGGGAGTCCAAAAAGAACCGAGGCTGTCCTATTAAGAAAAACTTTCTCAAAGTCAGGGACTCTCAAAAGAGGGGTGTCCATACTCCCAGAGAGAGTATCTCAAGGCCAGACTTCTTTCAACGCCCAGGACTTTCCCGAGCACGTGCAGACTTGCAGTGGTGTAAACAAAGTAACGTTTGAAGGTAATTAGGATGAAACAGCATTGTGACTTTGCCCCCGCCATTCCCACCCCCATAGGTTTCCTTCAGAAGTCATGGGAAAGAACACACAGTAAGTTTTTAGTTATATAAGTCTACCTGTCAATCAAGATGAAAGACAGAAGCAGAAAACATCCCAGGAGAAGGCCCAATGCAGAAAAAGAGGGGACTATATACTCCAGGAAGCAGTATATAGGCTGTTGAGCCCACTTAGGATAAACTGTCCTCCTCTCTGAGGATGTGTAATCTCTTCAATAAACCTGCACTGATTTTGCTTACAATAAACCCTCTTTTGCAGTAAAACTTTTTTTTTACATATCTGGGCCTCACTTGAATTCTTTTCTGCAGGGACATAAGAACTGGAAGTCTGGTACTCCCATGCAGAGTACTAAAATACTGGGAGACTCAAGCAAACCATCACAAACCCAGTAACATTATCACTGGTCATTTTTCAGATTTAATACAAGTTACAGTGAGAATTCTGTGAGAATCGCTTCTCTCTTTAAAAATTTTGTTTTAAGTTACCACATTAAAAAATGTAAACCTAGTCAGATATCCATCAACTAAATAAATAAACTGTACTTTACATACAAACGTACACACATATACAATGAACAATTATTCATCAATAAAAAGGAATGAAGTGGCATGGCCTGGTAGAGTAGTGGTTAAATCTGCCACCTCTGGCAGAGAGCAGGCCAGGGTTTCCTGTCCCCGCGCTGAGGGGAACAACTAAGATGTACAACAAAAATGAAAATGAAGTGCTTCTTCTTCCACTCTTGCCTGTTTGCCTACATTCCTACCTGCACTTTTTCATTAAAAATAAAAAGGAATGAAGCACTGATGCATACTGCAACATAGATGAATCTTAGAAATGTCTGCCGAGTGAAAGAAGTCAATCATAAATGCCACATACTATGTGATTCCAATTATCTGAAATAACCAGAATAGACAAGTCTATATAGGCTGGTGGTTACCTAGGACAAAGGTTCGGGGAAGAAACAGAAAGTAACTGCTACTGGGTATAGTTTCATCTTGGGATGATGAAAATGTCCTGAAATTGGCTATGCTGATATTTACACAATTTCACAATATTAAAAAACTTTCAATTATATTCTTTAAATGAGTGAATTGTATGATACATAAATTATATCTTGAAAATCAATTAACATTTTAAAAACTGATAGTTGGAACTTTTTCAAGGAAACAATATCCAAGTGGCTACTCTTTCAACTCAAATAAATCCTTCTGTGAGAACTTACATCACTATTGTCAATTTACACATTATATCTTCAGCATATTATACAAATTTAATGATGATGACTTTGAGTCATTCAGCAGAGTCAACTTTAGTGAAACATTTGAAGGCAGAAAAGGACATGGTACATTTTAGCACAGTTTCATCCAAAGTGATAAAATTTAAATTCTAGTATTAAAAAATGTATTCTTAGCTGGAAAAAATTTGTTTTTTCATAATGACAGACTTGAGGTATGGATCCCTGAAGATCCTTCTGAAAACATATTAGTAGATAGTAAAATATAAGAAATATATATACATAAGAAATACTAATAATATAAGAAGAAATACATATGTGTGTTCTTGATTACCTGAGAGAACACACATAAATATATGTCCAACAGCTCTTTACTAAGAAAAGCTGACAAAGTACTACTATATGTCTGAAGCTGGGTTGATTTCAGCACCTGATTTATTTTGGTATTTGACACTTCCCAACCTAGTCCAATTAATGTTAACAGACATAGTCTGTTTAAATGAGTCCACCTCCAGGCAAATGACAGAATACTCGTTAGCTGTACTGCTAAGAATGAAATGCACAAAATATATCTGCTATATATGATCAGGCAATTCCACTTCTGGATAGATACTTAAAAAAGGATATCAACAAGATATATACACTCCCATGTTTATTATAATATTATTCAAAGCAGTGAAGATATGGAAATAGCCCAAATACCCATCAGTAGATAAATGAATTTTAAGAAAAGATGTGTTATATATTCCACGTTATTATTCAAAGAAGGACATCCTGCAATTTGCAACAACATGGATGTCCCTTAAGCACCTTATGCTAAGAGTGCTAAGTCACACAGAGAAAGAACAGTACTATATGATATCATTTATATGTGGAAGTTTAAAAATCAACCTATAAAACAAAACTCACAGAAAAAGATGGTGGTTACCAGAGGATGCAGGGTTAGGAATAAGACTAATTATATTTAGTGGTCCAAACTTAAAACAAGTAATAAATAAGCTACAGAGATCTAATGTACAGTATCAGGTATATAGAAAACATTGTACTATAATTATATGATGTGATAGATATCACTAAAGCAGCAATAACATTGCAGTATTAAATGTATCAAAGCAACATGCTGTACATCTTAAATTTATACGTTATATATCTATTTTACCCAATAAAAATAAAAAGTATAAACTGAAATTACAAAACTCTTAGAAGAAGCAAAGGCTTAACTTTTTGTGACCTTGCTTAAACAACAGTTTCTCATACATGACAATAAAAGCACAGACAATAAAAGAAAATATTATTAAAATGGACTTCTTAAGAATTAAAAACTTTTGTGTTTCAAAGAACACCATCAAAATGTGCCCTGATGGCTCAGGTGTTAAGTCAGTGACTGGGGTGCAGTCCACACAGAGCCCAAGGACTTAGATTTTGTGGCCCAGGCTAGGGGTGAGGGGAGGGAAACTAAAATGAACCACTAAATAAACAGAATATTTATTCCCCTTCTCTCTTCCCTCCTGTCTGCTGCTTACATGCTTTCATTATTACCTGTCTTCCTCCCTCTTTAAAACAAAAAATGAAAGACTATCAAAAGAGTAAAAAATATGAACCAAAAACTGTGATTAAATGTTCATAAATCATATAAGGAATGTATATCTTAAAGACATAAAGAACTCTTGTAACTCTTAATAAAAAGACAAATAACTCAGTTTTTACAGGGTAAAGGATATGAGTAGACATATCTCTGGAGATACACAAGCATCCAGTAAGAACAAGACACTCAACATGAATAGCCTTCAAGAAAGTGCAAATCACCACAATGAGACACAACTTGACATCCACTAGGACAGTTAATATCAAAAAAGACTTAGCAAGTGTTGTAAAGAAATGGAGAAATTATGGTAGGAATGTGAAATGGAATAGTCACTTTGGAATGCCGGTAGTTTCTCAAAAGGTTAATACAGAATGATTATATGACCGGGCAATTCTAAGTATATACCGAAGAGAAATGAAACAATGTCCAAGCACTTAATTACCAATTTTCATAGCATCATCTATTTATATATCTATATCTATATATATATATATACACATATATAACAACAAAAAACAAAACAACCCAAATGTCCATCAATTGATGAATGAGTAAATAAAACGTGTTGCTTTCCATACAATGGTATTCAGTAAGAAAAAAGAAATGAAGTTCTTGCTACAATGTGGATGAAACTTGAAAACATGCTAACTAACAGAAATCAGTTTTAAAAAGCCACATAATGTATGATTCCATTTGTATGAAAAATACAAAAGAGGAAAATTCATAGACAAAGTAGGTAGATTAGTACCTAGGGCTAATGGTTGAGGAATGGTTAGAGAAGAAAATGGGGAGTGACTGCTAATGATTAAAAAGTTTCTTTTGAGAGTGAAGAAAATGCTTTAACATTGATTTTAGTTATCTCTGCACAACTCTGAATAAAATATAAACAGCCACTTATACACTGATGAACGGTTTGGCATGTGAATGACCTTTCAAAATTTTTGAAAGCAAAAGATTTTTCTATAAGCTATCCAGATGGTTAGTCTCATTTCATATTTTAGCTTCACATTAACTCCTACCACTATGCTACCCTATAATATATATACAGCATAATAATATATACAGTATAATAATATACACAGTATAATAAACTACAATATTGAGCTACTGTCTTGTCACATATTTTGGTTTAAGGGTTAGAGGAAGGGAGAGAAGAACAACTAATCTCAAACCTACTACTTCATCCTGATTTACCTAAGAATTCTAAATTTGGAATATGTACTAAAAAGCAAACACAAGAAAGAAAGAAAAAGAATTTGGGGTACTCATAGATTGAAATGAAGGACCAAAATACATCCATACACAACTAAAAATAATTAAAATTGTTGGAAGGAAGTATAATTTTTAAAGATCAATATTTTACCAAATCTCAAACTATTTAGTAAAAAAAAAAATGTTTTGATATATTTCTAAATTCCATCCTTATATACTAACATTTTAAAGAATTATAAATTTAAATTTTAAAATAATGCATTTTAATTCAGAGTGTTTGTTCAGATCCACTATATAAGAAAATAAGTATTGCATACAGTAATTAGGAGAAATGTATATACATATTCCCCATCTAAAACTGGGTATTTGCAAACTCCATTTTCAAGTGTTTCAAGCAGCTATGTGCCTATTGCTCTGACAGTGAAAACCAGGTCCACTGTAGGAAGGATGGCCCCCAGGTCATGCAACATGAATTTCCTCACTGGATGCATTTGATTTGATCAGGGAGGCAAAGCGGGCAAAGAAATACACATATTTAATTTTTTCCATAAAAAGTCATCTTTATACATCAATATTATGCTCAGAATTAGGTACCATATTACCAAAAGTTCCCTTCACCAGGTTTTTCCAGTTCCTAACCCATAATTCTATTCCCTTTCCCTATTTTACTTCCATTTTAATTCTGTGCTTAACTTCAGCATACTCATTTTTGAAAGATGTTACTTTCATTTGAGCCATCCTTTTCACCTTAATTAGGTAGGATATTAGAAGTGAAAAGTCACCAGCTCTCCCTCTGCTTTCTAACAGGATGCTGTCTAGGCATCTCAAAACGAAGATCATCCCTTTTGAAAGATCTCCACAGGGAGAAAACTCCAAAGACTTCCTAAGGAAACAATTCTAAGGTTTAACAAATCTTGCTCTTAAGAAATGTTTCATAAACTAACCTATATTATTTATGTGGAAGACTATAATCATTTATAAAATCAGTGAAAATACCATCGCAAGAGACTTGTGTTAAGGATGTTAAATGGTGTCATATTCCAAACTTTTGAAATAATTAACAGACACCTATTCATTGTGACTAATAGTCACAATAGCTAAAGATCTAGATTATGGTTTATGAATCAAGGTTGTTTTCAAAGGGTTAATCTTCTATTTCCTATAACGATTGTTAAAATCTTATAAATACAACAAAAATGGTTAAAATAGGGAGCCCTTCCCCATTTACACAAGATTTCTTTTACCCTCCTGCTTATTGTTAAAGTAAAAAGGGAAAATAGGTAAAAGAGGAATAAATTATTCAATCCAGTCTTTCTCATGTAGGACTTGAACACACGCCAAGTTTAAAATTCGTGAGAAGATCACATCTTCATTCAAAATCTCATCAAATAAAAAGTCAGAATTTTAAAATGTGCTTTAATTTTCAAATAAAGTGAACTATCTAATTCTGAATGCTGTATCCAAGCACAACAGAAAATTAAAATATGAACCCATGACATTAATGTAATAGACTTCTAAATAGTACTCTGCATGCAATAGTCTATTGCTACTGTGAATTTTGAAAACTAATTTGTCATTTTTAAAGCATAACTCTACTTTTTAACAGATTAATGATGAAATCACCTGAATTAAGTAGTGCTGCATCAGCATGAGTAGCTTCCAACATTGCATCAGTTACCAAGTTTCCAAGACTGGGTTCAGACCATCATAGTAATTTCATGGTCATTTAATTCCATTATCAATTGGGCAGAAAACTTCTTCTAATGTATATTATAAGAATAAAATTAAAAGTATCTAAAAATCGACATTCATCTCTCTTTAATTTTTCTCTTCTTCTACTTCCAACTCAAAATCAAATAACTCACTGAAACCCTTCCTCCCCAAATATCAATGTACTGGAAAGATAGGAAAGTACTACACATACAGGAATCCATTAATTTTCAGAGCCTTATAGGGGACCAGGTTATCAGAAAACTTAAAAGCCTCCTTCTGTAACTTCCAGAGTCAGAAAACTATTATAAAACCATTTAATATTCCAGACATCAAACTGATCCAAACATGAAGCAATGCATTCATACTTAGGCAAAAATAAGAGCAGACAACTCCATTTCCATGTAATCAGTTCTGGTACTAGGAATTAGATAATACACAAATGCATAGATGTCCACAGAACCTGCGTGTTTCCCATCAGATCTTGCAAATGTCATGGAAACACACATACACCACGGCACATCACCATTTTTCAATGGGTATAGGGACTTGGAAGAAAAGACAAATCTCGTGGCCTCCAATGTATATAAAATTTTAAGTGGCTTGATTATAGACTACTCACAAATTGAGCTATTTTAATAGAATAAAATTTATTTCCATGAGTCGATATAAAATTTCTGTTCTTTAGTTAATGTAGTGCTGCTTAAACTTGAATAGCAATCCCCTTCCCCTTTTTTTCTTTTTTCTTTGAGAAGGGAGAAGCAGCAGCATCTTTATTCATCTAGTTGTTTATTTTGGTTTTCCCCTGGCCCCAGGTCCCCAGCTCCCAGCTGGGAATCTCCACCTGGGTTCTTGAGCTTTAAGTGGTCCACAGGGCAGCGTCTCAGCTGCCCGAGCCACTAGGGGGCGCTCCCAGCAACCCCTTTTTTAAATTGAGTTATTGTATAAGCACTCCTGTTAGAGAAATTATTTCAAAATTTGGAATATTGAAAAATACTGACATAACTAAAAATAAGTCCAAATATTAAATTAGGTATAAATCACCGATAGTTATAAAACCAAAATAAATGTATAAATTGAATCTGAAAATTAAAATCTAATAATTTATTGTGATACAATATAGAATTTGATATGCTGACTATTCCTTTATTACATGTAATTCAGTACTGTCCAATATTCATGTGATCAGTATATACTTTACTAAAAATGTGCGGAATTTTGACCTACTTGTATGTTTTGAGTAAAATCACTTAGTATATGAAACTTTTTCCAAAATTAAAAATGTTCACTTTCTCAATTACATATTGGAAAGAATCACCAAAAAGTTGTTGTTTTTAAATTTTTTGTCAGGCTTTTAAAATCAGATTCGCTTTTGACAATCCAAGTTTCATTCACTTATTGATTTCATAACCATGGTCATAGCCCCCTAGAATTAAAGTGACCTTTTGTCACCTTCTGGGCAAGTCTTGTATGATTTCCCCACTTAATTTAGATTATTCAATGACAAGATCTACTCCTTCTTCAAGTTCTATTGCTATTTAGTTAGCAAACTGCAACATAGTCTTTATAGTTTACATTTGACTTATTAAGTATAGCCAAAGTATCTAGCCATTCTATTTCCCCTAATCCCATTAAGCCCATGTTTAAATTGCTCCAATTATTTCTTTTACTGCACCATGTCCAAAAGGTTCAGAAATACATCTGTCATAGACATTACTAAGAAACCAAGTAACGTGCATTTGTTTCACATATTCTTCCAAAATATCCACACCAAAATCAAACTCATGGTTTCCTAAAATTAAAAAGCCTGAACGTTAATCCACATGACAGTTATTCCATTTTTGTGGCTAAATAGTATAGTTCTCCAGATAGTTTCCTGTACTTGCAAAACTATATGATATGCATTTTATTAAATTTCATTTAATGAGCCCAACTTATACTTACAAATAATAAAATTTGTAGAAGCCTTTATTCTACAGTCTCTTGCAATTCAGGTGTTACTGCATTCTGAAATTCTCTTACTTGTCTTGCCTGAATAGAGTAGTCCAAAGTTTTGAATGCCTTTAAAGCTTAGTCACTTTTAGCAAAAGCCACAACTACGTCTAGCAGGACTATGAAGGGAGATATCACTGATCAATTCTCTGGAACAGTCTAACACAAAATCAGATGAAATGTTCTATCACTACCTTTCCCTACTGCCACATAAAGGAAGTGCTTTTACTACCCCCAAAGAAAGGATGAGACACAGTTCCTTGTAAACCAATTTCATCACAATTTCTTTTCATCAGGTTACACTGAATTCCAACTGGCATGTAAGAGTTAAGAAAAGCAGCAAAACTTACCAGAAAAGAAACAATAATCAGAGGACGTTTCCCAGTGTAAGGATGATTTCTCCATGAATTAAAAAATAAGAGACTATGGTAGCCCACACAGTAGGAATGTTTTTAATGTAGGGAAATAATAGTGAGAAAACAAGAGGAAATGACAACAGTATGTTCTCATGAAAAGGGGGGCAAAAAAAATATATGTATATAAGCAAGCATGAATATACATATGCACTTGTATATACATATGAACAAGTTCTAGAAAGAAACCAAAGAAACTAAGAAGAAAGGTTACTTGAAGGGAGTAGAAATTAGTCATAAGGAGTCAAACATAAGAGATATTTTACTTTAAAATGAACATACTTTGGTTACCAAACCGTGTGAATATATTACCTACACTAAAAAAGCTAAATAATACATTAAGGAAGCTAGCAGCACTTTATGAAAATACTAATTAAAATTATTAAGATTAGAAAGTTTATAGAACATGAATTATCAAAACATTTTCAGAACAAGGTACTCATTAATAAACCAAAAAGGAACTAGTTTTGTCTCTCTATAATAACGAAGATCAAGAATCAGCACCTACTGAAACTTTCATTGCCATAATTTTAATTCCAAAAATGTTAGTAAAAATTAATGTTGATTCCACTATTGTTAAGTATTGTTAAATATTGATTTTTAGAACAAAACAGATGTTTATATTCAAATAACTATGATGAAAGTATAATGCAAACAATTTATTGCCAGGGCACAGCTCAATCTACTTAAGAACAAATTTTGATCATGATAGTATATTCTCCATACAGTCAGAAATCATAATGTCTTTCTTTATACTGTATTTAACAGACATTCAAATCTTGTTTAGATAAGTGGGAGGTGGGAGGGTGGGAGAAGATCCCATACTGCCTTGTAAGTCCTCTGTCAAAACTTTGTCAAAAAGTGTTTTATGGTATGTGTGTTTTTAATGAATAAAATTACATTCTTCAATGCTCTACCATTTCAAAATGAAATGTAATAATGAATTTGATCACTTTGGGAATACCAAGTTCCATTAAAAATGTTATCAATTAATATCAAAACAAATAAATAAAATGGAAATCCGACATATCAATGATGGCTATGTGCCCTACTCTCATTTAATCAGTAGAAAAGTAATTAATTTTAAAGAAAACATTACTTTTAAAGTATGGAGAGAAGGTGAAGTCAGGATTCTATCAATTTTCAAATTTGAGAGTATGCTTCAAAAAACTCTTATCAATGAACGGCTTGATTGTGGTTCCAACCAAAAAAATTAGTATGACTTATCTTTTATCTGTAGTAAGTAAAACTATATTCCCTAATTGACTCCCACAGATTATGTTATATTCCCTAATACGTTCAAAGTATAATATAATACAGTGGAATGTACAGTCTTTGAAAGTTATATTTGCAAAGCACTTTGATGAGCTAGTGTACTATATATCTTCAGTAGGCTCCTGTCTATTTACTACCACTTACCACCCTGGGCTTAGGTAGGACAACTTCTATGGAATGCATCAACTGGTTCCTTTACCACTGACTTCATGGTAAATTAAATGAATGGTAGCAAAAGGCATGAACTTGAGAAAAGGTTGGGGAAGAGAGCAGGACCAAAGTATTTATTCCCAAAGTATAATTCCCAGTCTGGGAATCGTAGTATTCTCCATATTAGCAGTTTCTATATTCTATATTAGTATTTTCTAATACAAATAACTACTTTTTGACATATGATTAATTTGAATAAATTTCTTTTATTTAACACAATATACCCAAATATTTGTTTCAACATGTAATCAATGTGAAAATTACTCATGAGCTACTTTACATTATTCTGGCTTCATACTAAATCTTACAAACTAGAAAATACATTAAACTCACAGTACATCTCAATTTGGACTAGTCATAGTTTATGTGCTCAATATTATACTTTCCCTTCCTTATAATTTCCTTCCTCCTCAAGCGTACCTTTGTAATTAATCCTTTTGTTAAACTCTCCTCAAATTACCCACATGGATGTGTCATCTATTTTCTGCCAGAATAAAACATATAGAGAGAGAAATGTTTCATATGGTGTTCAAGAAAAAGCGCATATAAAATTATACAATTATAGTACAGCCTCAACTACACCACAGGGATTGACCATGCCCATTTTCATATAATGGAACCGAGCCAAAGAGACCCATAAAAAGAACACTGAAATCAATCAAATATAAATTTATGGCATAAACAGAATGTCAAGAAGGCTGCAAATAATATCACTTTCAGTAAACCTTTATTTCGCTCAGAAAGGGGAGTCAAATGCTAGAAAGCTCAGATTGTCTGCTATTGCACTGGGTTTTCATTACTGACAGTCCCTGCTTTCACAGTAGAAGGAGAATAAAGTCAGCATAAACGATGCCTTTCAATGTCCAGACTAAAATATGGAAGCAAATATATACTGGACTTAAAATTAGAACATTTATGGGCTTTCCCTGGTGGCCTGGCAGTTGTGTCCACTGGATGCAGTCCACATACATTCCAAGGACCTGGGTTCCCATCCCAGGGTGGGGCGAGGAGTGGGGTTGCAATCAAGATGAACAACAAAACAAAACAAAATAAAATAGAGCATGCTTCCTCTTATCTCTTCTGCCTGCCTGCACCTTTCCTTAAAAAACAACAGTAACAACAAAAAAACCCTGAACATTTATAAATTCAAGCTTTTACTCCACGTAGCAATAAGTTCAAAAATATGCCTTGGTCTGTGATGACAAATCAAAGAACAGAGTAAGTAGATATATTTGAAAGAGTAGTTAAATCCTAGGACTTACTGCTTTCTCTTTGCCTTAATTCATTATCTTCTCTGACACCCAAAGAAATAAAGTCCATTTGGAGCTGGGAAAGATGGAACAAGAGATACAATTATAAGTAATCAGTACGTTCTCTTAACTATTTGGCCTTGCCATCTTCCTGCTCTTAAAACATTCTCCCCTAGATCAGCCTTTCCAACCTCCTTTGAGTTTTATTGTAATAAACAAATCAGAAAGAACTTAAATATCTAATAGAGTATTCAAATAATCAAACATCATCCAGTGAATGGAGTAACTATGCAGCAATTAAAATGTTTTCAAAGGTACATCCCGGTGGTGTAGTGGTTTGATCTGCAGGCTTCTTTCATCCTGAGGATCCAAGTTCACATCCCAGGGACAGAGAACAAGACTGAACAGCTGAAAAAACAAAAACGTTTCCTCCTCTTTGTCTTCCTGCCTTCCTGACTACTCACCTTCATTCTTGCCTGCACCTTTCCTTTAAAAAAATGTTATAAAAGAGTACATCATGCATTAAAATGTGAAGATACTTAATAGCACTGAAATATACACAAAAAATGGATAATAATGTAATTTTATGTATATTTTACCATCATAAAAAAAGATGATTTCCTAACATGGGGAAATGCTGACAATGTATTGTTTTTAAGTGAAAATTTTATAGTATGATAAAACTAAGGAGAACTAATCGTTAAACAATGGGAATCAAAGGTCCCATTAGATCATTGTGCAAAATCTAAAAAAGCTCATGAAGAAAATAAAAACTTTCTGCACCCTCCAGCTATAACCATTATTGATCACTGTATATCCATAAACTGGGATGTATGGATAGAGGCAGATAGCTACTAATGTCAGTCTCTAAATTCTAAATTTCCTAATAACCTCTTCGATATAAGCAAGTAATGTTCAAACGATTACTTTGTTTTCTCATCAAAATCCTACATGTCGCCAATTGTTTAAATATCCCTTTCCCTCTTATCTGTTATCTGTTCCTTTCAATAAAAACAACCTACAATGTAACTGAGTTCTTACTATGAAGCTGCATGGCAACATTCACTACATATGTAGATGAATGTATATATGCACATATATGTATATCCTTGTTTAATCATTACAAAGATCCAGTGAAACAGGTGCCATTAATTTCCTTATTTTACATCAGATAAAATAGAAGCTTTGAGAGATGAGTCACTTTGTTCAAGATCACTTGATGGATGGTAGAATCAGAATTCAGATTCAATTCCAGTTAATTTCCAAATCCTTGATCTTAACCACTCTGATAATACTTTTCACTTCTGTACAGAAAAAAAATCTTGCCTCATAAAATCAAACCTAGATTTGATTATAATTTTCAGATTTAATGAATAATCCTGTTGATTGACTCCCAAATCCTTTGTCTCAGTGCCTATAAACTGATAATATTCAAAGTCTCTCACATCAAATAATCTAAAAGTAGTATGTAAATTACTTTATAAATTTCAAATGAGAGGGATAGCTTTCAAATACCAAAAACTACAAAATGTACTCCCAATTCATTAAAATAAGAATAATATGTTTTCCTTTTGTTATTGTGCTTAAAACAAGGATTTAAACAGTCACTACTAAAACAAAAATCAAAAATGGACAAGGAAACTGAACTTTACCCCAGCAGTTGAAAATCAAGAAAAGCTCATGGATAAAATAATAAAACATAATTTTCTTTTATCAAAAACATATTTCAAACAGTAACATAATTTTTCTCTTAAAATTAAAGTTAAAAGCCAACAGGCACATGCAATTATGTTCCTAGTCGCTGGCTATCAGGGAAACGCAAATTAAACCAACAATGAGCTATCACCTTCCATCTGAAAAACTGGTTATTATACAAAAGTTTGGAAACAACAAATGCTGGCAAGGATGTGGAGAAAATGGAACACTTTCGCACTGTTGGTGGGAGTGCAAATTGGTGCAACCCCTATGGAGAACAGTCTGGAGATTCCTCAAAAAACTGAAGATGGAAATCCCATGTTATCCCACATTCCACTTCTGGGCATCTGTCCAAAAAACACAAAAGCACCCATCCGCAGACATGTATGTATCCCCAGGTTTATTGTGGCCCTATTTACAATAGCCAAGAACTGGAAATTACCTAAATGCCCATCATCAGAAGAATGGATAAAGAAGATGTGCTTCATATATGCAATGGATTATAACACATCCCTTAGAAGAGATGAAACCCTGTCATTTGAATCAATATGGATGGAACTAGAGGGGATTATACTAAGCGAAACAAATCAAAAGAAGAAAGACAGATACCAGATGACCTCACTCATAGGTGGAATGTGAATCCACAAAACAAAGGAACAGACGAAATATAGCCAACCCTGGAACATTTGCAACAGAACTGAGGTGACCAAAAGGGAATGGGGCAGGCAGGGGCAATGGTGGTGGAGCCCACTGGAAAATGGGGAAGAACACTTGGTGATTTGGTGGAGGGCATGGTATGTTCAAAATATATCTAAGAATTGTGGAACCCATATATACGAAATTATTTTAATGTATAGAATAATTACTACAATAAAAATTTTTTAAAAATGAAAAAATTAAAGTAAAAAATAAAGTATGAAAATACACAAACGCTTTAAAGATCATTTCCTATAAATAATATAGCTTATATTTTGCATATATACATTCTGAAAGGCTAAAATAGATTTCTTAAGTTAATCACATTTTATTTAAATATATTTACTACAGTAGTTATATAACTACTCAAAATATTATTTGAAATCTCTTAAAAGAAAACCTTTTTAAACATATAGGAAAACCCAAACTATACCACAAAACACCAATCTTCAAATATGAATTATGTCTCCTAAGAAAAAAATGAAATTTTACTTGGCAGCTTACTTGGTTCTTTAAATTTAATGCAGCAAGTCTGATGTAAAAGAATTTCTCTCTGCAGTTATATAACCTAGTGTTTCAATAGTAAACAAATTTTCTAAACTTCATTTCCAAACACTTCCTTAATCCTATTGCCTCTCCTTCCTTTGCAGTGACCCTGTAACATATGAACAGAATATTAGTCAAAGTGGAGAGAGGAGGCCTAGGCATTCCCCATTTCAGATTGGTGAAAAAAATCTCTTTTTGAAGCTTCAGAGTATCTGAATCCACCAGTCTCTAAACCAGTAAGTTCAGTTATATACATACATATACACAAAAACAGCATTAGCTTTGGCACGAAATTGACCAGGTGATTCTGATTTGCTACTTCCTTCAGTGTAAACCACCATTTACTCCCATATAGTCACCTAGACCACATCTTTCCCTTCATCCCATATTCTTTCATCATCTTGGTAGCTTTAACTCCCATGTCAAGCTTTAGTGACTCCTCAATTTCAATGGCCACCTCCACCCACTTGAGCAATTCACTGAGGTGACCCCATTTTCTATCACCCAGAATAATGTCACTTCTGAAGTCCATCTTTAATTTTAATCTTTTACTCCCGGACCAAAACCTCCATTTGTTTCAGTTTTACCATCTACTTACTAGTCTTATGTAAGTTCTAATAACATGACTACTTCTAGCTCTTTGTTTCTCACATTTCTCTTAATCATCAGTCCCCCGCCTTGGCTTCACTTCCATTTCAGAAATCAGGACCCATGTCTTCACTTTCTCACTAAAACTTTCTCCTACTCTTGACCTACTTGTATCAATCTACCCCAGGCTTTCTCAAAACACCAGTCCTGAGCCAATTTATACATGACACCTCTGCTCCTGGGGCTCCAGTTCCCCTACTTTCTTACTGTCTGCACAACTTGCTCACCAATCCTATTCTTCATCAGCCTCCTCTACACTTTGCTCCATTATTTAATCTCTCTCTCTCTCTCTCTCTCTCTCTCTCTCTCTCTCTCTCTCTCTCTCTCTCTCTCTCTCTCTCTCTCTCTCTCTCTCTCTCTCTCTCTCTCTCTCTCCCCCCTCCATCCCCAGTCTCTCCCCTCTGTCTCTACTCTCTCTCCCCTCCTCCCCTCTCCTCTCTGTAAGTGAATAAACTAAATTTTAAACAGTGACAAATAATTGGGAAAAAAAAACAAAAACATTTTAAGGGATTAGACAAGCCAAATGCACAGAGGAATATGCCAACAATCAATGTGAGACATCAAGGTAATACGACATCACAAGGAGAGAATGACAACTCTCCAGAAACCATGCTTGAAGACATAAAAGATTATAACCTAATTAACAGAGAATTTAAAGAAGCTACCTTGAAAAAATTTAAAAAGATACCAAAAACCTCAGAAAAGTAATTCAAGAAGATTAGAAATAAAATTAATGAGCAGAAAAAAAGAGAGATGAATGTTATAAATAAAAAACTGACAAGGTGCGCCCTGGTGGTTTGGTGGTCTAGTATACCTGGGAGCAGTCTCACATACATCCCAAGGTCCTGTGTTCAAGACCCGGGACCAGGGGGCACAACCAATATGAACAACTAAATAAAAATAAAGCTCTTCCTCATCCTCCTCTCTCTTTCTGCCTGCTTGCCTATTCATCTTCATTCCTACTTGCACCTTTCCTTTAAAAAAAATTAACAGAAATGAAAGATGTAAATAATTCAATAAATGACACCAACAGTGGTGTAGAAAGTTATGGAAACAGTATTCAGCAAATGGAGAAACCAATCAGTGAACTCAAAAGCAGAAACCTAAAAATTATTCAGGTGAACAAAGAAGATAAACAATATACTTACACAATGAAGAAAAGCTACAAGAGCTATTCAATTTCATGAAGAAAAGCAAAGTAAGGATAATGGGTATCCCAGAAGGAGAAGGTATCAGAGAGCTTATTTGAAGAAATAGTATCTGAGAACTTCCCAAACATGGGAAAGGAACTAAACATGCAAGTCAATGAAGCCAACAGGCTATCTAAAAGCAAAGAGATGTACACTGAACAGTATGTAACGATCAAGAGTATAAGACAAAGAAAGAATATTAAAGGTAACCCAGTGAGTAAGACATATATTAAGGAACTCCAATCAGACCTCTCAGACCTCTCAGCAGAAACTCTACAGGCCAGGAGAGAATAGAACAACACATTCAAGATCCTCAAAGATAAAAACTATCAGTCAATAAATTTCTATCCCACAAAACTACTTCAGATATGAAGCAGGAATACTTTCCTAGATAAACAAAAGCTAAAGGAGTTTACCCCCTAAAATCTCCTAAAATAAATGTTGAAAGGAGCTCTTTGGTTTAATTTTTTTAAGTTCACAAATATTTGAAGAAATTAATAAGAAGTCAAAATGAAACAGCAAGCCCTCCTATATCAATAATCACCCTAAATGCAAATCAAACTGAACTTACTCTAATTTCAAAACCAGCCACGGGCATCACCAGAAAAGTATATACCAATACTGCTGAACAACACGGATGCAAAAATACTCAACCAAATACTAGCAAACTGAATTTAACAACCTATTAAAATCAAAACCCATGATCAAGTGGGATTCATTCTAGGGATACAAGGATGGTTCAACATATGCAAATCAATAAATATGATATACCACATTAGCAAAAATCTTAATAGATGCAGGGAAAGAATTTGACAACATCCTTTATATTGGGATATAAATATACATACATATACAACATCCTTTTATATTAAAAACCCTCAAAACATGGGTATTGTTGAATCATACTGCAACATATAAAGGTTATACACGACAGACCCAAAGTCAACATCATATGCAATGGGAAGAAACAGAAAACCTTTTAAGGTCAGAAACAAGGCAAGGAAGTTCATTCTTAACAGCATCATTCAATACAATGTTGGAAGTACTAGCCAGCAAAATTAGACAAGAAAAGATATAAAAAGTATCCACTCTGGAAGAGGAAATAGTAAAACTATTATTAGTTGCAAATGGCATGATAATTTACGGGGAATCCCAAAGACTCCAGGAAATAGCTGTTAAAAATAATACATATAGTAAAGTGGTAGGAAACAAAATATATAAAAACCTGCTGCATTTCTTTATTTTTTAATCTTTCATTGCTTTTCAATTTCTTTTTATTGAAGGATCATTGCATCATATTATAGGGTCAATTACAGGTTGACAGATGTAACTGAACAGTTGGTGAACTGAATGTGATACACATCGATGTGCAATAATGCACACATCAATCTATGTTAGTATGCAAAGTTAGTTCATAATATTTTTAAACATTATGCTAAGTGGTAGACACAAATATGAATCAATAAAAAAAGAGTACATATTATATGAGATATATCGAAAAGAAGTGTGTGACTGGAAAGGGCATGAGGGAGACATACAGAGTATTAGAAATATTTTATACTTTTATTTAGATGGTGAAATTAGAAAAAATTCACTGAGCACCACATGATTTGTGAACTTCAGTATTATTAATACCTGACTTATAAAAAAAAAAAGGAAGGAAGGAAGGCAGTAATGAAGACACGCAGGGAGCAGCCAGGATGGAAGAGAGAGGAGGAAGAAGCATTTTATTTAGTTAGTTGTTCATTTTTAGTTGTTCCCCTTAGTCCAGGGCCATGAACCTGGGTCCCTGAGCTGTATATGGACTGCTCCCCAGAAGCAAGTTTAACACTTGAGCCACCAGGGCATGTCAATACCTGATCTTCAAATAGCAAAAATCAATAAAAAATAATATATATGCAATATGCAAGACAGTAACATGTGAAAAAGAAAAGAAAAAACTGAGCAATATAGTTCAGAGAACTCACAGGATAATTCTAAGATGAAAATTAAAAACCTTAAGATTTGGACTGATTCTTGAATACAAATTGGATAAGCATAAAAAGTACATATATGAACAAAATATAGAGTAAGGAAATACAAGGCATATACAATGATTGTTGAGTGTCCCAGCTAAAAAACAGATCATCCTAAAAGTAAGTCATCAGACCAGCATCAGCATTACCTGCCAACTTGGAAATTCAGATTCTCAGGCCCCATCCCAAACCTACGAAATCAGAAACCATGGGTTGAGACCCAGAAATCTGCTTCAACAAACTCTCCAGGAGATTCTGATATGACAAAAAATGAGAACTACTGTTAAACTAGAAAAAGGAAAATCTATAAAAAGGGGCCATTCATTGGACAACGGGGAAGAACACTTGGTGATTTGGTGGAGGGCATGATGTGCTGAAATATATCTAAGAAATGGGGAACCTATACACAGGAGATTATTTTAATGTACAGAATAATTACTACAATAAAAAATAAACTTTTAAAAAAGGGGGCCATGACTGCAGTTTAGTGTGGAAATACCATACAAATTATTTGGGCCAAAATCAACCTATTAAATAAGATATTAAAGTTATGAGAAAGAGCTGTTCTGGAGAGGAAGTGCTAAGCTGATTTTAGATACAAAATGTGCTGTTTAAGGAGACATCAAAGTGGGTTTGCTCAATAGCAGAATCAAATATAGGACTGAGTTAGGCCTAGATTACAGATGTAGAGGTAAGATATAAAGTAATTCCAAAAGAATTTACAAATTGCTACAGACTGCTAGTTCCTAAGGATCCAAAGATGAATAGACATAGACCCTGCCATTGCTGTCAAAACATATAATCTAGATCAGTTTCTCAAACTTTTCAGTTTCAAAACTCCTTTAAACTAAAAAAAAATGTTTTAAGAGAGGAAAAAAAGAAAGAGGAGGAAGAAACATTTTTAACAGAACTGAGAGGACGAGGAAGCACTTCTATTTATTTATTTTGGTTGTTCCCCCAGCCCAGGGTTTTGAATCAGGCCCTTGAACTTCACATGATCTATGCTCTAGCTGCTGACTTAGCACCACCAGGGCCTGTCTACACTCAAAAAAAAAAAATCATTAGGGACCCCTCAAACTCTTGTTTCCAGGTGTTATCTATTGGTATTTACCACATTTGAAAATAAAATTGAGAAATTAATGTGTACCTACTAATTCACTTAAATACAGTAAATAATACATTTGTTTTTTTAAAGAAAATTTTCAAAAACAAAAACAAAAACAAATCAGAAGAGTGGATTTCTGCAAATCTCTTTAATGCCTAGATTAATAATGGAAGTTGCCATCTCTTCTGCTGCTGCATTCAATCTATTGGAATAGATCTTAATGGTTGAAGTATATGAATTGGTCTCATGCAGATAGATAAATGAATAGTATTTCATTAAACTTTGCAGATAAGTGTGGACATTTTGATATTTCACCAAAATCTAATAGTTTTTTAAAGAGTGGTTGCAACTGAGAGCTGAAACCATATAAATGAACTTTTCAAACTCTACATGATGAGAAAATTAAAGTTAACAAGACAAATAATATCTATTAAGACAGTCATAAAATAACTTCGGCTTTGAGGACACCCAAAAGGATCTTGTAGAGCCTCCAAGGATGCCCGGATTATTCTTTTAAGAACTGCCAATGCTGATTTACAATCAAAGTGTTAGCTCAAACCACAAATTTTAACATGCATATGCTCTACAGAACACATTTTGCCTAACTCATGTTCATCCTTCCAACTCTCAGTTCAGTTTTCCCCAGAGAAATATTCTCAGTCCCCTCTTCAACTACGGAGTCCCCTGTTAGGCATTTGCATTCTCATTAAATTTATCACAGATAATTTTAATTTTGAAATTACTTTTTCTTGTTTGTCTACCTAATGCTAGTCTGTGAGTCTAATGTTCCATCCTCAAGGGGAACCATCACAGGAATATGTATTCTTGTTCATAGTTAGAGCCCTATCTAAGATCTCTTCTCAACATAGCCGTGAGAATGACCCTTTTTAAATCTAAGATCAGATCATTCCCGTTAAAGCTTTTCAGTGACTTCCCAGCTCATTCAAGGGAACAGCCGAAACTGTCAGCCTGGCCTACATAGCTTTGTATGATCTAACCCTGCTAACTCTCTGATCTCACCTTCTACCAATCTCCTCATTGTTCACTCTGCTCCTGCCACTGTAATTATTCAGATGTCCAAAGAACCCTTTAAGCACATTCCTACCACAAAAGCTTTGCCCTTGTAGTTTCCTCTGCCTGAAACCTTTCCTCACAGACAACCACAAGGCTCATACTATCTCATTTCACTCATCTGTTAAATTGACTTTACTTGGGTGCACTCTGGTGGCTCAAGCACTAAGCCTGAGTGAGGCTGGGGCACAGACCATTCTGAAATGCCCAAGAACCCCAATTCAAGACCTGAAGACTGGGCAGAACAACTAAAACAAATAAATAGTGCTTTTTGTCCTCTTCCATAAAATGCTTCTTCCTCCTTTCCCCTCCTTCCTCAACTTAAAGACAAAACAACAACAAAAAACTAACAACAAAAAAATGGCAAATTTACTTGAAATAGGGCCTTTGCAGATATAAACAAGTTAAATCATTAAGGTGGGCCCAAATTCAATGACTGGTATCAAAAGACATGGGAATTTTAGAGAGACAGAGGGATAATGCCATATTAGGACAGTGCAGGAAATTGGAATAAAACAGCTACAAGCAAAAGAGCGCTACAAATTGCCAGCCATAACAGAAGCAGAAAAAGAGTGGCATAGAACAGCTTCTTTCTTTCTCAGAACCCTCAAATAGAACCAATCTTTGATTCTGAACTTCTAACCTCCAGAACTGTTAGAGAATAAGTTCCTATTGTTTTAAGTCACCTAGGTTGTTGTTACAGCAATGCTAATGTTGATAGAAATATTCTTGAATAAATAATTTATGTAGATACCACTCCTAAGTGTGGGCTGCAGATAGTGACTTCTTTCCAAGGAGTACAGGATGAAAACTGGAAGTGGAGGAGTTAACTTTACTGGGAAAAACCCAACAAAGATCAAAATTACTAGGGATAAGCCACATTAATAATATGCACCCAGGATGTAATGTGAAAATGGTACTTTACATCTATAGTCTTCCTTCTCAAATCACATAACCCCAATCGAATGAGGAAAACATCAGGCAAAGACCAAGGAAAGGATATTCTACAAAATCCCTGACCAGCCCTCCTGAAAACTATCAAAGTCATCAAAAATAAGTAAAACCTAGAGAAATAAATTTTAAAATAAAGTTTATTAAAAACAACGATTCAGAATCAATAGAATTCTTTTCATCACTACTAACAACATAGATTAAATTATAAAATCATCATTCAGAACTATTCAGTCTGGCATGGAGTGTACTATCACTTCTCACAGTCGTTCTTTTAAAAGACTATTTATTCAATGCCTACTACTATCACAATCTATTATGAATGCTGCAGATAAATCAATAGCAAAACACAAAATCCTGGTTCTGTATAGTTTATATTGTGATGTGCACACAATCAAAAGCATATGCAAATTACTATCTGATCCTCAAAATACAATGCCAAGTATCCAACCCAGAGCCTCCAGAACTAGACAGTCTTCACGGAGAACATTGGGCAGATTAACCTACTCCAATTAATGGTACTTATTGGTCACCAAAATGGCCTGTACCACAACAAATAGACTTTTCCATATAGAAGTCAAAGAATTATAAAAACAGGGTTTTCTTCTTAAGACACAGTAGAGGTACATGTACAAAAGAACTTAAAGGTGGGAAAAAGAAAATACTGGAAAGCAAAAGGATAGCTGGGAGATAGAATCTGCCCAATTATTTGCCACTATTTTCTACCTCCAAAGTCAGTGAATATCTCAATCTCAAAGTCAACTGATTTATCATTCCAACATTAATTCCCTTCACACTATCTACTCTTCCAAAAATAGTTCAAGGTTCTTGCTACTCAGATAATTAAACAACCGAACTGTAGATCCATCCTGCACACACACACTCACAATATCATTAATGAGTAATTGTGTCTGTTTATATCTGCTATGCCTTTCAAAACCGTATGTTCTTTCAATTCTTATTGCTCCAGCTTAGACTTATAACTATGCTAGTACAAACTATCTCATTGATTTCTCCTCTTAACAGATTTTCCCCTATTCTAATCTTATTTCCATATAAAATTATCCTTAATATTTCCAAAACATGGACGGTGTCATGTCACAAACACCTTTTTGATGATTCTCAAGAACTTGGAAGGGTTCTCCGACTGTTAGCCTAGCTTTCAGTTTTCTGCGACCCCAAGTTTTAGATTTCACTACTTTACATCAGCACCACACCGTTTTTCGTCTCATTACCCACTGCAGTTCCCCGTTTCCCAGCGTTTCCCAATCTTTCAGTCAGTAAGAGCAATGCCAGATACATGGAGTCCAACCTCCTAACTTTAAAAAAATAGAGAAATGAAGCCCAGAGGTTAAAGCGACTTGCTTCATAACACACATATACAGATATCATACCTAGGAAAACCTAGATGCCCTAAACATTAATCTTAAAAATATTCCTTCCCATCTCCATTAATCCGCATCCTACTATTCTGTAATGGTCTCTTGACAAAGGAAAAAGATGTACTAAAAATATTATTTTTAGATTCCTATTAGTAACTACAGATGTGTCAGTGATCCCTGGCAAATTTATAATACAGAAAAGGGTGGGAGGAGAGGTTGAACAGCTAGTGTTTACAAAGCCTAGGTGAGAGAAGTTTTGCATAAGTTATCTCACTTAGTTCCGACAAGGAAAAAACAAATTCTCTTTACACATGATGAAATAGGCTTAAGTTTAAATCTTTGTCCTAGATTACACACATGGTTTCTGGAAAAGTTGGATTTGAACCCTGTTTAAACATAGTATGGGCATTTCCCCCATAGTTCACATTAAAATAAAAGATTTTCAACTCTGTTTCCAACTCCATCAGACACTAGTTCCAGGTTTCCCCGCTTAGACTCCCACCTCTAACACCTGGCCTCGAAAACCTCACCACGACCAGCCGGGAGCTGCCGTGATGGTCCAAGGTCTGCGAGGGAGAAGGCCACACAGCCTCCGGGCCTTCTTGACCAGGCTCACATGGTTGAAAGGAAGGACAGTCAACTCACTGGAGCAGATGGATCCTGAGCAGTCCTGCCAGGTCATCGGAACTCCGCCTCCAGCTCTGAGGCCTGGGAAGGTGTCAACCTGGCAACCTACTTAGGGACTTCCATTTCCCGAAATGACTCCGTGGCCGCTGGGCTTCGCAGGCCAGGCTGAGGTCCTGGGTGCGGCGCACAGGCTGCTGCTGCTGGTTGGTCTTAAGCCTCCAGCCCCAGGCCTCACATGCAGCTGGGCTGGGAGAGGTGGGGCCAAGAGGCACCGGGCCAGTGAGGCCTCACAGAGTCCATCCCTGGTGCACCTGATCGCTGCTCTTTCTAGGACAGGGGAAAACCATCTCAGGTTTGTAGAGCTAATGGTTCAGGGACCGTAGTCAGGCTTGTAGCTTTAAAATCTCGCTGTGCAGTTATTTTTTCCTACAAATCTTACACCTCTGTAAGGATTTTACCCTTCTTCACAGAAAGGGCTATTACTCTTAGTCATAACTCTTTGAACAATAAAACCTTTTCCTAACCCACTCGGGAGGTTTTGCCCACACTCCTCTCTCTTCAGTTTAACATAATTAAAAACGCTAATTTCAGGCACTTGTGCTTGGTGCAGAGGCTGAAATAAACAGAGTAAACAAAGGCGTTGCCCGCAGGGAGCGCACACTGGAGGCCCCCCCACCCTCTCCCCTCCTTCTCTTCAGTCTTTGCTGTGTTACTGAGGCACTTTTTGGCCTCTCTTATAATCTTACTGTGTCTTTCCTTCTTTCATTTTTATTTAAAATACAGACATTCAGAGTGCTAATTTACTGCACAATTCTCAGCTGTAGTGTTCTGTCACACTAATAGGAGACCGAAACACGGTTCTGTGTTGTGGACTCTGATACTCCGCATGAAACTAGGGGAGGGGGAAGTGCTTACACTGGACCATATTTTCCAGTAGTTATTATGAAATAACCGCATCTCATTTCATAATGTACCTCAGAGTACTGTACCCCTTGGATATTGCCAGTTGGTCGTTTTACTCAATTGAATCTGGATTAAATGGATACATGTAGAAGAATACAAAGTGCCAAATTTGATACAATAAGAAATATCAAACTTAAATAAGTGAACATTAAGAAAACTGAAATAATGGCCAAAAATCTCCCCCTCTGAAAAGCTACACGCCAAGAATATTTAACAGATGAATTGCACAAAACTGCTCAGCTGATTATATGAGGTTAGTGTAATGATTCCAAAGCCAGGTAGTAATAGTAGAAGACAATCACACACATATTTTATTTATAAATGTGGGGATACGATTACTTTTTAAAAAATAACTAAATCAAATAGTACAAAATTCAAAATGACATTACTTAGGTGCGCCCTGGGAGAGTAGGGGTCCAACTCAATCCACAAACATCCCAAGATCCCAGGTTCATGTCCTGGACCCAGCAGGAACAACCAAGATGAGCAACTAAATAAAGTGCTTCCTCCTCCTCTCTCTTTCCACCTGCCTGCTTCTGCTCAACTTCATTCTTGCCTGCACCTGTCCTTTAAAGAAAAATTACATTGTTTAGCATTTATACTAAAAATGTATGATTTCACACTAGAAAAATCTATAATGTAATTCACCATAATATATTGAAAAATAAAACTGAGATAATTATGGTAAATGATGCAAAAACAGTTGTTGATTAAAGTTAAGTAATATTTATTATTAAATAGTCATATTAATCCAAAGAATAAAGGAATCTTTCTTGATAAACCAACAGCAAATTTTTGCTTAGTAGACTATGTTCCCTATAAGATCAAGAATCAGACAAGTTGACCCTATCACCACCACTATTTAAAAGATTTTTGGAAAGCCTGGAAACACTGTAAGAAAGAGAAAAGGATAAAGGGAACAAGAGAAGACAGAGTACAAGGGAGAAAATAATGATATAGAGCAGAGTATGAGAATAAATGATAAAATTCCATCACTGCAATGGACACAGAAAAGGCATTTGGCAAAATTCAGTGTTCATTCTCAACAAATGAGAAATAGAAATGAACTTCCTCAACTTGATAGAGTGCATTTCTTAAAATCTATAGTTAACATTGTTTTTTATGATGAATATAAATGCTTTCATGCTGATTGGAGACAGCGAAGGAAAGATGGCCTCATTCACCACTTCTATTCAACATTAACCTTGTTAGTCTATTTAGTGAAATCAGAATTTTAAAAAAGACATCCAGATTGTAAACAAAGAAGTAAAATTCTCATTGTTTGCATATGTTTTGCAGAAATTTGTAGAAAATTCTAAGGAAGCCACATGCAAAAATCTATCTGAGGCATGCCATAATGACGCAGTTGTTAAGGCCACATGTGGGACCAAGTCCACATACAGCCCAAAGACCCGGGTTCACCTAGCTGGGAGGAACCACTAAAATGAACAACTAAGTAAATAAAATGTTTTCTCCTCACTTCCTTCCTGCCTGCTGTCTGCCTGCCTTCATTCCTATCTGCTTCCCTCCTCTTTAAAACTCAAACTCAAACTAAAACTAAACGACTTGAACAGGAATTCAGTAATCATAGGATCAATTTTACAAAATTCAATCTTGTTTCTATATACTACCAATAAGAAATAGAAAATAAAATGAAAAATAATTCCATTCATAATAGCATAAAAATATTTAGGAATAAATTTAAGAAAAAGAAGTGGAAGACATGTACAACAAAAATTACCAGACATTATTGAAAAGAATTGGAGCTGATCTAAATAAATGAAATAAATGGAGAGGGACATTCCATATTCATATATTTATAGACTCAATGTTATTAAGCAGTAAATTCTCTACAATTTAATTGATCAATAGATTAAAATATCCCTTATCAAAATTCCTGCAGGATATTTTGCAGAAATTGACAAATGGATGCTAAAATTTATCTGGACTGGCAAAGGACCAGTCAAAATTTTTGACCAGCATGGATAGTCATAGGACATATTTTCCATTAAATCTATGAATATAGTTACAATAGTTACTCTGAAGTTTTAATCTACTAAGTCTGTGTTTGGGCCCATGTATAGTTGTTTTCTATTGATCCCATTTTTCCTGAATATAAGTCACACTTTGTTTTTTCGCATGTCTAGTAATATTTGGTTGGAAGCTACGCATTACATAATATGTTGTAGTGACTCAGAATTCTGTTGTGTTCACTGCAGATTGTTGTGTTTTTGTTCTATTGTGTAATTCACTTGCCTAGATTCAAGTTGGAAATTTTGTCTTCCCTGCATTTTGCAACTGATGATACCTTTTTCTAATCTTCTTGTTTGCAGTTACTGCCGTTAATGTGGGACATGCCCTGTGCCTGTGTAATTCTAAAGTCATCCAAGTATTTGGACAGACTAAATACTCATAATTGGGGACTTATCCTACAATTTCCTTGCGTCTATGGAATACCTCCCCACACCCTCCAATTTCAATAGAATTCAATCTTTCAAATCACTTTCTTGTTTACTGTATTCCCTGGAGTCTTCTCCACATATGTGTAGTTTACCTAGCAACTAGGAATTTAGGTAGTTTATTCTCAGATTTGGGGTCCTTACTCTACATTAATCCCACTCAGAGTTTCTTCTTATATTTACAGTTTTGCTTTCAACTCTGAAATCACACCTGGCACCTGGAACTGATATGACTGAGATTCTATGGTTTTCTAACTGTGTAGCCTGGAGGATTAGGGAGACTCTTCAGGCCAAATGCTTCTCAGGCTCACAACCTGGCAATTCTTATCTCTACCAGTTTAACAG
Organism: Solenodon paradoxus; assembly: GCA_004363575.1. NCBI lineage: Eukaryota > Metazoa > Chordata > Mammalia > Eulipotyphla > Solenodontidae > Solenodon > Solenodon paradoxus. Next base: position 438,049 of record RJWH01000966.1, read on the forward strand.
AAAACTTTCCTCTGGCTTCTATTTCAGTTGCTTTCTACTACGTTTAATTCATTGCAGTTTAAAAGATTTTATCCAGTTATTACAGCTATTATCTGTGCTATGATTCACATAATTACTTCTCTCCATAGCCATTTACTAGAAGTTTATTCTCTGTCATGTAAATTTCCCAGTGTTTAGCTGTTTCTTTAAATTCTATTAGTGGTCACCTTTAAAGTCTTCATTTGCCTGAAGTTGCTTTCTAACTGTTGAGCTCAATACTAAGCGACAACTTTAAATTCTCTCTTTGATACCAATAACATCCTAGGAGTGGGTGGTTCATGGGAGCAGTCTGAATGGATCCAGAAAATTTAAATGATACAGAGAATTTAAAAACAAGAATAAAACCAGCTTGAAGTTGGTCCTTTTTTAAATTATTACTAGGCACTGGCAATTCAAAACAATGTCAGCGATTAAATACAACTCCCCTCTGTCAGTATGCTATCATTGTTGTAGCAGACTTTAACACTACATTCTCCTCCCCACTAGTTCTGTTTTTTATAACAATGAGAGTTGGCGTCAGTATTATATTATTGTGTTATTATATTTATACAATGTAAACTATTTTGAAGATAACTTAATAATAAAATGTATCACACAATTGCTTATATAATGCTTTTGTTTGAGCTGGTTGCAATGCACACCCCATTCTTTTTACAGTCGTAATTCACAACTTTAGTTAACTGAAGTCTTGAAGTCTAGATAATTTCTATTGTGTTATATTTACATCAAATATTGCCTCCTTCAAGATTAGCAATATAACCAGACTAACTCCAGCTAATCACAATTAACCTTGTCTTTTATACTCTTCTACTCTTGAGCTCTTAATTTGGATTAATCTATCAATAATTTTATCAAGAAAAAATGTCATTACATATATAAATGTCCTTTTTTTAACACAAAGACACAGCCATACATATATGTGAGTATAAAATTTGGAAATTACCATTTTTCTCATTTATGATTCTGTAGATCCTAGTGACTGCTCTTGGTATTTAATACTGCAAAAGAAATCTGAAGTCAGCCTGAATGTTTAACTTTGTAATTAGCCTGTCTTCCTAAGTTTGTCCTTGTGGGATTTTTTTTTTTATAATAATATGTGAAATATTTTGCGAGCATGTATGCGTGTATGTCTCATTATTTTTTTACCTAGATACCTAGAATGCAATCTGTGTACACAGATTGAAAATCATTTAAAATAATTTTAATAATATTTTAAAACAAGGAAAACTGCAAGGCTAAAGTGAAAGGCAAAGCTAATAAAACTGCATATAAATAATACAGTGTTAAATATAAAAAAATGTAAAAACACAAAACATATTAAGGGAAAATATACCAATATTACCTCTGGTTGTTTCTGGATGTTAGGATTATAGATAATGTGACGTGCCCTAGTGGAGTAGGGATTGAGCACAGTCCATATACATCACAAGGTCCCAGGTTTCTGTCCTAAAACTGGCAGGAACAACCAAGATGAACAACTAAATTAAATACTTCTTCTCTCTTTCTGCCTGCCTACCTACTCACCTTCATTCCTACCTGCGCCTTTCCTTAAAAAAAAAAAAAAAAAAAATCATGGATTTTCTCTTCCTTTTATTTCATCTAAATTTTTAACTATGGCCATGTTTTACTTTTAATTATAACAACTTATTTGTATATTATTTTAGGTTTTCTACATAGGTGAATAACTTCTTTCTGATATTTATGCTTTTTATTTCTTCTCACATTACCTTGTTGGCTAGGATCTGTATTTCAATGTTGAATGAAATTAATGATGGCAGTATCCTTGTATTTTTTCTAATCTTAGAGGAAATATTTTAAGGACTTCAGTCATTTTTCTAAGTGTTATAAATTGCTTTTAGACTGTTTATATTGAATGACACTCAATTTTTATCAGTTTTCTCTCTCAAAATAATCATGTCTCCTTTAAAATGAAAAATTACATTGATTGGCATTCTTATATTAAATCAGCACTCCCTACAAAGAATAAACCCAACTTAGTAATGATTTATTAACATTTTCTTACGTAGTTAGATTTTGATTACTAATGTTTAGGGTTTTTATATATATGCTAATGAATGATATTAACCTATAATTTTCCTTTCTTGTAATATCATTATCAAAATTATGTTAATGTCATAAATTATTCAGGAATATTCCCTACTTATCTATATTCTGGAATAGCTTAGTTAAGACTAGAATTACGTTTTGCTTAAATATTTGATAAAACTTGCCAGTAAAACTAAAAAAGACAGATGTACCCTGGTGGCCCAGTGGGTAAGGCAACTGGGCTCAGTCCACATATACACTAAAGACCCAGGTTCAAGACCTGGGACCAGAGGGAAGAACCAAGATGAACAACTAAATAAATAAATGCTTCTTCCTCCTCTCTCTTCCTGCCTGCTTACCTTCATTCTTGCCTGTACCTTCCCTTTAAAAAAAAAAAAAGACTAATTCTACCCTCTGCAACCATCTGGATGGACTTGGAGGGGATCATTTTAAGCAAAATAAGTCAGAAAGAAAAAAGAGAAATACAGGATGGTTTCAATCATATATGGAATATGATGAAATTATATATATGAACAAACAAACCCCAACAGGAGTCACAGGGTATAAAACAGTGGCTACCAAGCAGGTGGAAGTGGGGAGAGGAGGACAGAAGGAGCAAGGTAATGGTAAAGAGCACTCTGCTGGTGAACTCTGGTGGTGGGTGAGGTGCGAAATACTCACAGACTGAGATGGAACTTCTATATCTTAAAATGAGTATAGCATTGTGAACAAAAAGAATTACAAAGTTATTTTAAAAAAAAACTTGCCAGTGAAGCCATGTGAGATTCCTGTCCTTTCTATGTGAAAAGAATTTTATCTTAATTCTTCACCATAAATTTTTCTAAGAATTTTTCTATGTCATCTCATTTTGAAGTGTGTTGACATAAACTTGTTTCTTATAGCTTCTTAATATCTCCTTTATGTCTACCACGACATTTGTAATAATGATATATTTTTTAAAAAATCACTAATATTGCTTTTATATGTCTTCTCTGTTATTCAAGTTTGCAAGTTAGTGTAACCAATTGTTTCAGAAAGTGAGCTGTCTTGTTGATCCTTTCTATGATCAGTTTATTATTTCATTCATTACTATTCTTATCTTTATTACTTTTCTTCCTAATATTTTCTTTGAACCTTTTTCTCTGTTCTCTTCTTAGCATTTGACTTGCCTACTTAGTCAATTAATGCAAGCCTTATGTTCTCATATAAAAAATTAAGTATCTAAGTTGTCTTCTGGATACTACTTTCAATGCATCAAACTGATTTGACATATAGTACTTTCATATCATCCAATGTACACATTTTTTAAATTTCCATTGAGTTACTCAATACATTCACTATTAGAAGTATGCTTTTTATCAATTTCCAAATACAGGGAATTTTCAAATATTAGGAGTCTATTGTTTTTGATTTCTAACCTAACTGCATTGTAGTCAAAGAATAAAGTTGGAATGCTTCCAGTTGGAAAACTGTTGGAACTTGCTTTATGGTCCAATGTGGACTTGCGTTAACTAAATGCATACATTTTGTAGCTGTAGAATTCTATGCATATATCGATTCATTTTTCTTACAGATAGACATTATTACTGAATTTTATATAGTTTTATCTATTGATAATTGGTAAAGACATATTAAAATCACTCATTATTATTTTGAGTTATTTCTCTTTTTAATGAAGTTGAAAAGATATTACAGAGATTCTGTGCCCCTTCACTCATTTCCCCCAATGTTACATCTTAAATATCTATAGCACAACATCAAAACCAGGAAGCTGACATTGGTACAGTGTATGTATAAATCTATATCTTTTATCCTATGGTTAGTTCTGTGTAACTACCTCTCAAATAAAGATACAAAACTGTTCCATCATCATAAAGATCTAACAGTCAAATGAAAAAAATGATTTTGTCATTCGATGTTAGGTAGAGTTTGTCAGTGTTCTCCGACCCTCCCCTCAGTGTGGTGTGATGACCAATAAATGAAGTGGCCCCTTTGGTGTACAAGTAGTAGGACTACATCCAGAATGTTTGGGATGCAAAGGATGTCATGAGGACCCTGTCTGTGCTTTTCTCTATGTGACTTCATGATCAGGCAGGCTTTCTTTATGTGGTGGGAAAGAAGATGATGGAAGTTACTGCCTCATCCTCTACTCCATGATTCCAGAGAAAAAGAGTTGGACCCTCTTTACCTTGGTCTCTGTAAATATTAAGAGGAAGCTGAGTCATGTCCCTACTTTTGGACCCGTCACTTTATTTAGGGGATGCATATTTTGTTAAGACTGGGTTGTAGGTCCTCCTTGATGGTGTGGGAACTGAGACCCCCATTGCTGTAGCCTTCCCAACTCACCACCAGAATCAGATGGAAGGAAGACATGTTGTTTCTAAAAGGAAAAGAGGTCTTCTGATATCAGAAGAGGGGGCAGGCAGAAACATACCTTCTACTATACCAGGGATTTTGACACATGGCCCGGGTGCAGAATCACAGTTCTGCATATTCTACTGGAGAATCACCTAGTCTCAGAACCTAAACTTTCACTTTGATGACTTGTAGGCCTTTTGCCTAAGGTCAAGTGTAAACTAGGCACTTCTATCAGGAAGATTCTCAGACTTACACCATAAATCCTAATGCGTTCACTGAATTTCAAACCTGCTATTTATAATTATCTATCAGATTTCTTCCCTAACAAGTTCAATTACCACCTCAATTTAAACTAAAACCTAGCTAATTATTTTCCCACCAAACCTCTGGATTTTGATAATTCAGGCAATAATCCCATCATTATTAATCTAAATATAAAAATTCTGGAGGCATTCTAAATACCTCTTTTCCCATCTTTGCAAGTCCTATCAAGTTCTTGGTGATGTTTTACACAACTCCCCTTTCCTTTCCCACTCCTACTTCTGCATTCCAACTCTTTTCTCTTATGTCAATAATCTTTCTCATATTAGACTATGTCCATTTTATACAGTGATAAATTAATCTTCTCAAAATATTGCTAGCTTTCACTCAACATAAGTCTATATTTTTTCTATTTTTAATAGGATACAATCAAATTCTTAGCCTATACTTTAAGATCTGTTATACTCTGGCTCCAACCCATTTTTCCAATCTACTTGATTATTATTTCTTATGCAAACCCTTGGATCCAGCCAAAGTGATGAACTTATCATTCCCCATACATCCGATGTGTATCTAAACCTGCTTTGGTGCTATTTTCCATGCTGATTCACTGCTTTGAATTATTTTCTCTGTATCTAAGTCCTACCTCTGTTCAAGACCCACCACAAATGTTATTTCTCCTAAAAACTTTCTTTACAACCTGAGCAATTTTCTGGCTCCCTCCTCGGTCCACAGATCCACTACTCATTTAGTAACAAAATATGAGTCCCTCTGTTCCCCAGCTGTCGCCAAATAAGCCAACATGTGTGCCACAGTCAACTCACTCCTACTCCAAGCTTCTAAGACACTCCTCTCTAAGGCAGGTAGCGCAGCTGAAATCCCAAAATCTAAAATCAGTCTTGTTGACAAAGACGAGATGTCTGGTGTGGATGAGTTTGGATACCAGTGGAATAGTAGCTTTTCTCTTCTCCTAAAAGTTTTGGCATGGGTCATGCCATCAAACTTCTACTTCAAACTTTTCTTCAGCTCTTTATTTTCTTCTGGCAATGGAACTCTGCTCTGTAGCTCAGACTACATCTCTATGGTGCCAGAAACTTATTGAGCTCTTGTTAGCCTGCTATCCTATCCTGTTCCTCCATCTACTAGAAGTCTCAGTCTCAAGAGACTTGTCTCATAGAGGATCCTGTCACCCTATCCATTTCTTGCCATTTCTACTCCTCTTACTATAAGTTACTCTTAGACACAGATTTACTTTTTGTCTTTGTGTGCCTAGCAATTAGCACCTAGTAGGTATATGAGTCATATTTATTGAATAAAAAGTTCTCTGCCAACTAAATTAGACCTTCAAGAATATTTATGCTAATTGACTCTCTCCAATGTTGTCCTTTTTGAATATGATATGGTGGACAGTTAGTTCTTTGTCAAAGATCAGTTCTTCTTGTTCCAGTATTGTCCAGACTCTCTTCTTCCCTTCCTTATTAGATGATACTACAACTTCCCAGAATGCCTCAGAGTCAGACATGAGTTAGGAAATTTAGCATTTCACTTTTTAGATCAATATAGGTTTAGACGACTATGAGAGTGGAAACTGTCATTCATTTTCTTGGACTCCCTGATGTATAGCCGAGTGCCCTGAAAGTACTATACTCTAATACATTTTTTGATGATGATCTCCAATTATTATATAAAACTGAAATTCTCCATTGTCTTTTAGTCTTATAATGAATAATTATCTATTTATAAATTAGCATTCGTTTTTTTATTCCTCAATATGCCCCTGGATGTGTACCAGGTTTAGTATTTCCTCCAGATGTTGAGTATTTCCCGCTCTACTTACCTCAGAACTCTTTAATAATTTTCATTGCAGTCATAACTATAGAATAACAAGAATAAAAGATTTTTAAAAGATTTATTAGCTCCTTTTAATGCACAAAGAATAATCAAGTAATAATAACATAAAGCCCTTTCCTTTTCAAATTTCTGGGTAAATCATTCTTTATTTCTATCTTATCTATTTTAAATCTCCTTTTAGGCCTGATCTAAAAACCTATTGCAACATCTTTTCTCCCTGACATTATATCTTATGCCTGTCATTTGGATCACAAAATCAACATAGATTATGGAAGCAGTATTTAAGTTTAAAAGTAGAATAGGCTCAATGTATTCGATATTCGATATAATAGTAAGTTATAATAATGTTACTTTACTTCAATCGGGTTATTAGCAGAGACCTTATTATAGAGGTCAAGTTGGCTTTGAAATAACATAAATGATCATGTGCATCTTTGTGGGAAGGATGAAGAAAAAAAAAATATATATATATATATATATATATTTGGCATAGAAGGGAAAAACCTGACAGGTAACTTGGCATGACTCTTTAAGGATGTAACGGTTTCTGAAAAGGGGGTAGCAGTCTAAATGTACCCATGGTTGTGCAGCAAATAAGTAGATGATGAACTCTGCTCTGGAAAATATGAAAAGCATAAGTACTGCAGCTTCCTTTGCTGCCAAGCTGGCAGTCTGACATACTCCCTTTCTGCCAGACCACTGAAACACAGACATCAGGTAAGTCCTTCCAACTTCCACAGAAATGGAGAGGACCGAACAAGCCAGATAGAAGGGGCTGGAATCCATCCTAGTCGGATGATGAAAACTTCATCTAACAGTCCCCGGGAAGAATACTTTTCTTCCCCAGTTCCCCCAGGGAGCAAAGCCCTAGGTCCTCTATGCTTTAGCGTTAAGAGACACTCCCAACCTAACTGTCTCCCTAAGGCTGTCAGAGTTTAAAATACTTAGCTACGCCATCATTTTGAAAAGCCAGTTCTTATTTTAATTCATTTATCTTACTTTGAGTCTGGCAACAAATGTTATTTATTTTCTATATTCACTAAGGAAATTGAATTAAGTTGCTCCAGAGAGAAATTTAGAATATACATAAAGAACAGTGTCCTAACTGCAAAGGTTTTTGGATGCTGTAACAAGTTATTGAGAGGAATTGCACAATCTTCTTCCAGAACCAGCCTTAGAGAAAAACACAAGCCAGATTCTGAGCTGACCTCCTATGACAGAGACTCTGAGTGTCCCTTACCACCCTCTGATGTATCAGAATTTCAGTAATGTGCGTTCAAATGCCTCAGTCCCCAAGGCCAGTTAATGATCTTACCTTATAGATCACTTCATTAACATATTAAGCACCTAGATATTTAAACCTGGACTTTATTTTCAGTATTGAACTGAGCTCAACTGTACTTTATTACTAATAATGATTCTTGGAAAGATCGCTCAGACTCTTCTCATTTGTAAAAAAAAAAATCATTAGATTTCCATTCATTTGCATGTTGGATCACATTCTTCTCTCCTCTTATGTCTTTTTTCTATAACTATGCCTTTTTATTAAAGTAGCATCTATATTTATCCACTGGTTATTCCGTTCTTTTTCAAATATGTCCTTTAAAAAGCAAATGCACACGTATCAGACTTCTACATCCACAACTCCAGCCCAAACCTATTACTTCTTCTAATATTTTCAGTTCTATCAAGGAAAGCTCCGTAATAAAGATGTTCACGTTAGGAAATCCAAATTCACCTTTTACTCATTACTCTCATTCCCAGCTCACATAGAATTCTGAATAATAAGAAGGAATAAAGTGGTATATGCCTGAAAGAGAAACTGGAAGACTGAGAGATAAGAATGTAGTATCACTACTGGAAAGTCAAAGTACCACAAATTTTAAAGTTTAATGATATCTAACTGGCCAGTATGTGGGAAACATGTGCTTTCATAAATAGCCAGCATGTAATTTGCATGTGATTTGCTACAGCTACTTTGGAATGAAATTTTAGAGTGTCTTTTACAAATGCAAATACATATATTCTGTGACCATCAATTTCACTTCTTCATGTATATACCTCCAGATGAAGAAGTCATGCTTAAGAATTTCACTGCAGTGTTGATAATGTTAAAGTACTAGAAATAATCTAAATGTCCCAACTAGGGAATAGTTTAGTAAACTATGGTACAGCTATTATTCTAGAATTCTATGCATTGCCCCTCTGTAGCTCAGGTTGCTAAGGCACAGGCAGGAAAGTCACAGACCCAGGTTCAAGACCCAAGGCTGTACTTTTAATATGCAGAAGTGCAAGACTGAGATAGAAGGGCTTAATACAGAAGTTTCTCCAAAGACATAGGGTTGAATAAATAGGACCAGGCATGCTGCAGAATGACATATGATATATAATTTCTGTAAAAACATACAGACAAAAAAATTAAAATGTTACATGTTTGTTCCAAGGAGGTATAAGTATACAATTACATAATAGAATATCTACACAACAAACTGTTAAAGAGTTCTTTCTGGGGAGTTAGGAGAGAACTGAGGTTGGGATGGTAGACAAAGAAGATTTTATCTGCAATGTAATTTTTTTAGAATAAGGAAGTTATGTTTGTATTAATTGTGTAGTTTTTAGAAAGGCATAGGGGAAAAGGTAGAGAAAAAGAAAAAGTAAGAGAGGAGAGCAAAGAGGAAGCAGAGAATGAAGTAAAGGTAGGAAAAAGTCAGGAAGGAGTCAGGGCGCCAAGAGGTATATGTGAAGGAACAGTTAAGGAACTGATTCTGCTGACACAGCCTGTCCACTGCCGTGCTCCTCTGACATGTGCTGCAGCGTACTTGGCAGGCCCAGAAATGTCCTTAAAGGAACAAAATTGAGTTGGAAGGAATGGCAGACAGGGCCGATGGGCCAACAGAAGGAAAGAGCCCGCAAAGCAGTGAGTCTGGTTCCTGTGTATGATATGGTGTGGATGAGGTTTAGATCAGAACTGTGGTTGGCTAGAAAGAGGTCTAGTCAAGGGGCAGGAGGTCTCACTAGGACCCACACAAAGTAGGCTGGAGTTTGGCCAATGGGTTCAGGTCCTGTGTATAGAGAGAAGGCAGGGAGGTACACAAAGAATCATAGTCAGATGCAAATGTCAGGGATAATTATCAATGGCTTGTGTTATCTTCATGGGAGATTAAAACACCTGTTGTTTTTTACCGTGGATCATACAGATTGTTTTCTAAACAGCCCTATCATGAAGTTATCCTCTGACCTTAAAATCCTCTTAAACTTCTCCCTGATTCTTACCAGCACAGTCAGATTCCTCCTCCACTTAAGTTATTATAACAGCCTAATAAATGACTTCACTATCCCTTCATTCCAGTGTGTCCTACCTATCACTGCCAAATTAATTTTCTTAAAGCATCACTTGCTTCTTATTAATGTTCTTAATGAAGAAATGGCAGTGGTCCTCTCTTTTTCCCATAGTCTAGCCCAACTCAGCATCAGTATCAAACTCTCCTGTTTTACTGTAACTGTTCTAAGTAATGTAAAGCATTTCACTCTTAGCTAACATTAACTCTCACTCTACCTAGAGTAGCATGATTGTTCCTCAAAACACTGGAGATCAACCCTTAAGTCTTCTCCCTCAAAAGTATAGGCAGTCAGTGGTACACAGCAAATTAGTCCTTTGGGCATATTCGTTTCCCAGTATGGCCTCAAATCACATATATATATATATAGTCAGCAAAAGAAAATCAAATTTTCTTCTCTCCTACTGTTCTCCTTCATTTTATTAACCAAACTGGGCCATTAATCCTTCTTCTCTGACCTCCCCATATCACTCTCACACTAGCTTCTCTTCCTTTTCTGTATTCAGGCCAGGCTCTCAAAGCATGCCTTGCCTGTGCCTCTTTGCTCCTGCTATTAGTCAATTCCTAAAAAGTTTTCCCAACTCCGCCATCTTTTCAGATCCTCCCTAAACATCAGCTTTGTCATATAGCCTTTTCTAGTAACATCAGCCTCCAGTGGTTGATCCTGTCTTTAAATTTCTACAGTATTTACATATATGTCAGAAAATATCTGATATATTTATTTTTATTGTTCTTTGTAGTTTGTTGTGTATCTGTGTTCCTCTTCCTAGAGTAAATGCCTGAGAGGAAAAATCCCACATTTAACTTCACTGCATCTTCTCTAGCATAGTTCCTTGTTCATATTGAACACTAAGTACTAGATGATGGATTGGTTTGATGTATCTTAAACTTGTGCACAATGATTCTTTGTATATCACATTAATACCCATTTGGTTGCAGATGTTAATAGCCCAAATCAAACTGACTCCATTTAAAAGGGAATTTTTTTTTGCTTCACCTAGCTAAGATTGTAGATATAACTGGACTTAAAACAAAGCTGAATCCACATGCTCAAATTATATTATTAAAAATCAGTCTTTATCTCTCCATTCTGATTTCCTCTAGGTTGTTTCTCAGGCTGTCTGTTGACCATGCATGACAAAGATAGTCACCAAAAAATCCACTCTCTTCTTAGTACCTTAGCAACCAATCGAAGGAACTACTTAATATTAAGTTGAAATACATAACATTTCCCTTTGATATAAGTCATAAATGGTTGAATAATGGCAATTTCATATGTGTCAATTTAATTATTCCAGAAGAAGATCTAAGGTTAAATTTAGTTCATTGGTCCAGTTTAAACCTCATACCCATTATTAAACTAATCATGTGATTGCTAGAATGGAACTCTCTTATTGGCCAGGCCTGAGTCATATGATCACCCTTGAGAATAAGAGAAGACTGATTTCTCAAAAGAAATCTAAGGTGCTCTCATCAGAACAGGGAGAATGAAAATAGAGGAGACAAAACACCAGATGCTACTGATGCACAGTAGACACCAAAAAGTGGAAATTTACCATTAAGGTAATGATGTTTAAACTTTAGAGAACCTCAGTTGCTCCTTCCTTGTATGTAAACTTATATTTAAAATTTTGATTATTTTTAATAGAGGACCCCACAACCAAGATGTCCAACTAAACAAATAAAGTATGTCCTGCTCTCTCTTCCTGCTTGCCTGTCTCTGCTAATCTTCATTCCTGCTTGTACCTTTCCTTAAAAAAAAATCCCCAAATTGTATAGATTTTAGTCAACACAACCTAGATCTACCTAGTAAAAACATTCAAAAATATTTGTGAAATAAATGTGTTCCCAGTATACTGTACTTCCTCCCATTTTTAGTGGAAAGAAACAATTCTCTAGAGAGTTTATCCACTAGATTCTTCAAATAACAATCTCTTGACACTAACATAAACATGATCATTCCCTTCAGACCTTCCACATTTCTCAAAACCTAGCATCTTAATGAATTTTTTTGCCTCTGTCACAGATACACACAGATAAAGTCCTTTTTCATTTTGCAGCTCTGTGAACCTTACTCCCAGATGCAACCTGCCTCCCAATATCTTTGATGAGAGACCAGCCCAGTTTGAATTGTGCATCTCTGATCTCACTGTGATTCCTTTTAGCACCATTTTGAAGAAACCTACCAGTTGCTCATGTTCGCTCTAAACTAACATTTCTTTTTAAAATTCCAAATCAAAATGAATTCTCTAAAATGACCATATAGAGAACATGAAACCTAAAGTGGCTTTTATATTGAAGTGAATCTAGAATATGACGAGTCAAAGCTATATATGTAGAGAAGACTCATATCAGGGTGGGCCTACATTGGGTCTTGGTAACCACAGAAAATATGCCCTTGTTGTTGGGATATTCAGTTATAATTTACCCTTCAGTTTGGCAGTCAGATGACCCCAGGAATATGAATTAATGCTGCTTCAAATGTGGGGAAAGGTGGGGAGACTAGCCTTCCTGCTGCTATTCTTACTACAGTATCTGTCCCTGGGAGAGACAACTCTGGGATTGATGCTATTTTTCTCCCCATTCAGGAGAATGGTTTGGGCTGTGTATCAGGCTGAGGGACACCTAAAAATGATCATTTTCACTTAATCCCCCAGCAGGTTTCTAGATCTATAGTTTTGATGTAGTGTTGCACTTGACCCATCTGTCTATACACACACACACACACACACACACACACACACACACACACACACACACGCCTCCTGCAAGGAAAATGGCATAGAAACTGGACAGTGCAATAGTGTTGCCTTTTTTCTTTTAATCTGTTGAAATTGTCTCTAGGCAGAATGGGGGAGTAGAAATCAGATGGTTGTAGCTGGAGTAGAAACCTACTATGGAATTGCTTTGAGACACTCAAATCTGGTGGCAATCACTCTTTCTCTAGAGGGAAAGGAGATGAAATAACAGGGTGATGGCAAAGGATAATCAGACAGCTGACCAAAGTCCAGTTTTTTTCTATCCTATGTCTATACACATGTGAAATACAGCCCCATTTCTTTAATTTGCCAAAGCACCACCAACATTGGGTTGGAGCAGCATTGGGTTTAAGTTTAACAAAGATGAAAGTTGTCAGTGTTAATGAAAGGGGTTTATTTCACAGAATTTACACAATTTACAACTAGAGCTATCCATCCTTCTTTAAAGCACCTGAGATCCCCCTCCCTCACTCCTGCCTTCCTCCTCAGCCTCTGAACCACTCACCAAGTCCTGGAAAATACCACCAAATCATCTGATGTGTTCCTTAAGCTCTGCTCTATACGTACATGAAGTAGAAAGGAAACTGAAGATTTGGGGAAGAGAAACAGGGAGTTGGCTGAGTTAACCTCTTTCATTTTCCCGTATTTAAGGCAATTCAGCCAACAGAAGAGACTTTCACTGTAACCTCTGGGGCATCTAAGCCCCTAGAGGGTAGCTGTATAGCAACTTCTAAGGTAAGGGCTGGGCCTTGTCCCCAATCTTTGTTAAAGACAAGCTGGCTCTCAGTTTTTGGTGAAATACAGTGCAAATGCAGCTGACTATCCATTCACATATCCACCTGTTGGGTTTTTTTTTTTTTTTTTTTTTCGCCTTCTTAACCAAATACAGTGTCTCTTTAATTCGATTCTGATACTAATTACTTGAGTTAGCTTCAGACCACAGGACTCTCACAAGACCACCCATACTTCAGAGACCAATTATAAGTGTCAAATACCCAGATTATCCATACTTCTGTCCAATTTGGCTACAAATTTAGGGATTACCATAAATCCCTCTCAGATTTGATCACTTGTTAGAATGACTCACAGAACTTGGGAAAATACTTTATTTACCATTTATTATAAGGAATACAACTCAAGAATAGCCAAACAGAAGAAATATAAGAAATATATAGAGCCAGGTATGGGGGTGGGGTAGGTAGAAACCTAACCCTCCATAGCCAACTAGGACAGCCACCTTCTCAGCTACTCAGTGTCTTCACCAACCCAGAACCTCCCTGAAGCCAATCCTCAGGGGGTTTTAATGGAGGTCTCATTACCTACACTTGATTGGCTAGGTCACTGGCTGTTCATAGTGTAATCAATCTCTAGCTCCTCTCTTCTCTCCAGAAGTTGGGTGTGGGGGGGTAAGTGTTGAAACTTCAACACCTCTAATCAAGTCTTGGTCTTTGGGATGACAAGAGGCTCCTATCATCACTTAGGAGAATCCAAGAGTTTTAGGAGTGCTAGGACAGGAGCTGGGGACAAAGGTCAAATATTATTCTGATTATACCCTGTCACCCCATTATGTTTACATGTCTTGTAAAAAGAAAAAAAAAAAAATTCTACAGATACCCTCCTTAGTTCATTGACCTTCCTGGCTATTTCTGATTGTCCCTCTCTGTGAACTCTCACTATCGCCTTAAGAGATTGACCAAGAATCTCTGATCTGTTCTTCATTAGGATTTCAACACTTAACTGGGCTCTGTTGGGAAACTCTGGGAGATGGGTCCTGAGACTTTGGAATGCAAGGCCAAGTGCTAAACTAGTCAAAACGGGATGGCGTAAGGACCAATATGACTGAAAGCCTCCGTGTATATGACCCTTGGGCCCCCACTGAACAGAACAAAGATACAACAAACTCAGGGACACAGAGCTTTCCTTTGGTTACCAAGAGATTTCCCTTCGAAAGAAAAAAACCTATCTTCCTCCTCGTTTGGGCTTCTATCATTTACAGCCCGAAGGTCTCAGATAGTGGGCCTGGTTGGTTAGAAATCGTCTTTAGGTCCTAGCGTGTGGCAATGTGCACCGCTCTGATGACACCTTTCATTTCTAATAATAGAGCAGATGAAGTAATATTGCAATTGATGTTTTTCGGGGATTTGATTGGGTAAGTGCATAAACTGGGGACGGGGAAGGGGGCTGCATGCACGGATCACATTCTTCCCGTCCTATCAATGTGCCGGGCCGCGAACCACGTCAGCGGGACAGACTCCCTGCGTCTGCCAGTCCCGCCACGAATTCATTTAGGATCCTCAAACAGACAAGCCCGTAGAGAAGTCGGATCAAGGCAGCCTCTGAGAGCCAATTGCCTGCTTTGGGGACCGCCAGCCTTTCCAGGCCCGGCGGCAGGGGAGGGAAGAGAAAGACGACTCAGCGCCGCTGCGGGAAGACACAGAAGGAAGCGCGACACCGCCCCCACCCCCACCCCCCTCCCCTCCAGCGCAGGCTTTGAAAGCTGCTCCCCCAGCTGAATGGAAACTCGGAACCGCCGGGCGGCGCGTTCCTTCTCTCCCAGGCTTGCAATCCAAGCCGAGGGGAAGGTGGTGCGAAACCGCGACAGCGCCCAGCTCCCGAGACGGGGCTGGCATTGCTGCTGAGTAGAAGTTGGCCGAGCCCCTTCCTTGCTGCTGGTGGAAACGATGCTGCACGGCACAGCCAGCGCTTCCCCGTCTCTCCTTCAGGCTGAAGGTTACCCACCCGCGCAGCCAGACCCAGCCCTGTGAGCGCCGCGCTCCGGCTCTGGCTCCGGCTCCCGCTGCTCGGCAGCGGCCGCGCGCAGGGTAACCACCCGGCCGCCCGCGCCGGGGCGCACTGCACCAGCGGCTTCGGCTTAGTGGATGTGTATGCATGAGTTCTGCACCGAATGGGCGCAAAAAGCGCCCCAGCCGCTCTACCCGCTCCTCGATCTTCCAGATCAGCAAACCTCCGCTGCAGAGTGGAGATTGGGAGCGCCGGGGCAGCGGCTCCGAGAGCGCCCACAAAACCCAAAGAGCCCTGGACGACTGCAAGATGGTAGGTGAAAACGGCACCTCTTTTTTTTTTTTTTTTTTTTAATTGAGAGGGGGTGGGGGAATTGTGTATGTGAATCGTTTGCTTGAGTGCCAGCCACTCCTCCACCCTCAGCTCCTCCAAGCCGATCACGTGCACCTGCACTATTTTTAAATCTGCAGTCCCGGATTCCGGATGACAGTCGGGTCGTAATGACCGGCCAAAGAAGTGTCATGGCAAGGGTCTTGTGGTCAGCGGTTATAGGTAGAGCCGCTACCGGGTCAGAGAATGGTGGATGCGAAAGACAAGACGAACTGGCTGGGTCCCCAGGAAGGGAGGGGGTGGGAAGTGGGGGTTGCTTTGTGGGGATTCTATAGCAAACAAACCCAAACAGAGCTCACGAGGCGCTGCAGAAGGGACGAAGGTTTCAGCGCAGAGGCAGTGGCCGGTCTTCCCATCAGGCTTTGGAGCCACGGCGGTTCAGTGGCCCGGTGCGAAGTGTAAGGTTTGTCAATGACAACCTTTGGTCTCTAACCCTGGCAACTTCAAATCCGTACCCTAGAAGTAGCCTAGGAGAACGTTCTATGCAGGTGTTTCCAACACCATTCTCTAGCGACCTGGGAGTGGCAAGGTAGCTCTCCAAATAGGCTGCCGCTCTTCAGTAAACTGAGTCTGAACGGGTGGGAGCAAGTAGATAAGGGAAAAGAGCTTGCAAGACCAGACTTCAGGCTAGAAATCCAACACTTGGACAGAGAGAGCTTACCATCTGTGTGCCTTAATCCTCAACTATTCGTGGACCCCTTAGATGGAGATTTGGGCAGATGCCTCTGGCATCAGTGAGAGTCCCTGTTTATGTCCACTGAAACAGGAAACTTTCTGATGTGTTTCACGAAAGACACTCGCTTTTCTTCTAGTTTGTCCAAGAGTTCAACACACAAGTGGCCCTGTACCGAGAGTTGGTCATTTCTATTGGGGACGTTTCGGTCAGCTGCCCCTCACTCCGGGCAGAAATGCACAAGACAAGGACTAAAGGCTGTGAAATGGCCCGCCAGGCACACCAAAAACTTGCTGCCATCTCAGGGTAAGACATTCTTGGCATTATTTGGTCATTCACATACATGATACATGGATGCTGATATATATTTATGGTGGCCAAGATCTTAGAGATCTCTCTGTTAATACGGGATTTCAACCCATCCTCCTGAGATTAGAATTTTCTAGAGTTATAAACAAACTATAGGTCAAATAATAATCTGAAGGCTGTGTGATTCTTATATATTTCTGGAAGATTTGAGTCAGTAATGATTTTTTTAAATGAACTTTCAGTGTACTGGCCAAATTCTAGATTTTGTGGATAAAGACTATTTTTCAGAATGTCTGGATATCAAACTGAAGTAAAATCATGTGTCACTTTCTTCTAAACATCTACTGAACACAAGGCCTGTGCAATAGAATCTTTGTTAAATTCTTGACTTACTATTTATACCATGAGAGAAATTCCTGATACCATTTAAAACAAAATCGCTAAAATAAAGTCTGGGATATAAATGACTCTTCACTGGCGTGTATGAAAAGGCAGTTTTAACACAAGAAATTGTGTTAAAACTGCCTTTTCATACACGCCAGTGAAGAACTTTTTAATGATTGAGGAAATTCACAAACCTAACTGAACCTAAGCTGTTTTTGCCCCCTTTCCATTTTATTTACTTTTATCACAATTATGGATTCCCAAACCTATTTTAGATGACAAAATAGTGAGTAAAAACTTCTCTTCTGGGATCCTATCCACTCCTTCCTGATTTTTCAATATGGGAAGACAAGTTAGTCATGGAATTTGTTAATAAACCCTGTTGCAGATAAGTACATAAAGCAAAGAAGCACAGAAATCCTTAATGTGTAAGTGTTGGAGTCAATCTGGATACAACCTTTTTCTGTTTATTTGTACAATTTTATCACAACAGAAGTTCAAGTTTAAACTCAACTAACAGTGCATTGTGATCACTTATAAGAATTCTAATTTATCTTTTTGAAAGAATTACTCCTTGCTGTCTTTAATGTCAATAATATGTAGATTTACTATTTTTGGTATTAAATATTAGAAAACCATATGTTACCTCTCTTAATAGTTTTCATCTGGTCAAAGGCATTTTATAGCATGAAAAATATACACTGTGCTGATCTCAAAGTGAGAGAGAAACAAAAGATGTTAGGAATCTATTTTATCAAGTAGTAATATTGAGAAGCCTTATCCTTTTTTGTTTTAAGTATTCTACTGTTCTTAATAGAAAGTGAATTTGAGAATCAATCTAGGGGGTAAAGGGGAACTAATTGTTTAAGGAATTTGGGGAAGAAATGTGGCAGTGATAAATCCCAGATGGGAAAAAAAAGAAAATAAATGTGAAGAGAAGTAGTGCTAGAGTATCAACACACATACACACACTGATCCAGAAGGAAAAGCAGATTAAGAACAGAGAACTTAAGCTCAGCAGTAAGGAGTTTGCAAAACTTGTATCTAAGAGTGTACCATGGGGTTCTAGCCAGGATCCCTTTCAGTTGGAGCTCAACTGATGACATGACCTAGTCAGAGAAGGCAGACCTGAGAAATGAAAAAGGAATTCAATTAGTCTATTTTGCTACCAACATGAAATTGAGGTTCTTCTAAGGGTTTAGGAAACAATCTATCTAAAACCACTGTCTAAAAGTTAAGTCTCAAAGATGAGGTTGTTTGCTGTGCTGTGGTATCTGAAGTTGATGGGAGAGTTTTATAAGAACTCGTGGGGAAACATTGTGATCTTAGAATCATGCAACAGTTAACACTGACTCTATACAATGTTTTAGGGTATAATTTCAAATGTTTGCTCCCTTAATATAATAATTCAGTTTATTATTATTCTTAAAAACTTATCTTTCTTAAAAATGACAGCAGAAGGAAATCCCTTTAGTGCCTCACCATCTGGGGATATAATTCCCCTTTGAATTTCATTCCTGACATTGTTAGATATGTGGGCTCTCATTTCAGGCTTGATGTGAAGGCTTGTAGGGAGGCTGTAGAATTCATTTAAAAATTGGAAGCCAGATTAAAAAAAAGCATAAGTTCTTGGAAATGTAGAGATAAGGTATGGATTTTCTTTTGAACAATGCATTTGTTTTATTATTTCCTCTCGGTAGTTCCTCCAGTCCCAGGTCTTGAATCTGGATCCTTGGAATGCCTGCAGACTACACCCAGTGACTTTATCTATTAGGCCACCAGGGCGCACTGAAAGTGTGGATTTTTTTTATTTCTCATCATTTGCTAACACAATTCAGTTAATTCATATCCTCTGAGGGACAGCTTATTATCCTTGTCCTACAAATGGGCCTCAGAGAGGTCAAAGAACCCAAATTCACACCCCTAACACCAGTCTGCATTTGCATACTTCTGAAATCCATTATCTTTCCTCAATGTGAAACTACATTCAAAAAACGGGTTATGTGAAAAGGGGCGAAAAGTTGAGACATGCTAAAAATATGAACCTCAAAAAGAACATGCTAAAAGAAAGAAGCCAGTCTCAAAATACCACATATTATATGATTCCATTTAGATGAAATACTCAGGAAAAGCAAATCTATAAGAAACAAAAAGTAGATTAGTGGGTACGTAGGACTAGAAATGGGAAGTGACTGCAAGTTTGAGGGATCTTTTGGGGGTGATAGAATTGTTCTAAGATTGAATTGTGATGGTTGTGCAGTTATATATTTATTTAAAATCATTGAACTGCTGCATATGTAAAATGAGTGAATTTTATGGTATGTAAAGTATGCCTCAGTAAGTGTTTTTCTTAAAGATATGATCTCCATAACATGATTAACATTCGACTTCTCATTGGCTTTAATTGTTTTTTACGTATGTAGCTTTCAGTGAAAGGGATAAAAGCTATAGGGATGGACAAAAAATAAAACATCGCTCTCCATGCATTCTTCAAGATGCCTGCCTGATAGCTAGGACTAAGCACCAAAGCTTTGCTCTGTATAAGAATACAGGTGCAGAAAGGCAAGACTTGGAGGAATAAAATGAATTCACTCATTTCTTACCAACACAGAAAACTCTTTCCCTGTGATTACCTGCTTTGGAGCAGAGGAGGGAGGCAGGGTTGATTAGATAAAAAGAGGGAAGATAGAAAGATGAAAACCAGTTCAAAACCTCAAGGAATAGTGACCACGAAAAAAAAAAAAATGCTCTTTCTCACTAGCTGGCCCTGGGTAAGAAAACCAGCATCTCAGACACAATCAAAACACTTTCTCAGGATGTGTTTAGATCATAGAAAGTTCAGACCCAGCCTTCTCTTTCAAAAGCATTGATGTTTTCTGAACAGAGCCAGCAAAGTGAATCCCAAGTTTACTCTGACTGGCTCGATTCATCACTGTTACTCTAATGATCTCCCAGGTGTTAAACCTAATATGTGCACGCATTAAAGACAGGTATTGTCTGGGTCCTGTCTCCTTGGATTTCCTTCTCAAAATGATTGAGACACCTTGGAAGAATCCCTAGGGTTCTGTGCATAAAGAATACCAGTTTAGCACAGTTTCCTTGTATCATATTTGAAGAGTCTGAGATTTAGAGTGTTTAAGTGACTTCAGAAGCATCTTCATCGAGAACACATGAAGATATTGCAGTCAGACAGACCTGGGCTGAAAACTGTCTTTTGTAACCTTGATGGAATTATTTAACTCTCTGACTCAACTCAGCAGTAAACTTGTGGTTGTGCCCACTTCTGTGGTGCTTGAGAGGACTAAGAGAGCCAAGTATGTGAAGCAGTGAGCACGATGTCCACCTTGTAGATGGCTTTCTGTCAGTTCAAGGCAGCTCTGAGACTAGAAACCAGATCTCTCACTCCCTTTTCTGGTGCCTGTTCCATCAACCACACCACTTCCTGAGAATGAAGAGGCACAAGACCAATACATAGGCTAGGGGTAACCCAGAGACTTCAATAACCTCCAGCTAAACCTGGGAGTTTATGTGATGGTTGGTGGGTAGGTGAGTAAGATACCCTTTCTAATACGCCTTCTATGGTACCTGTATTGGACTGGATCCTCTTCTCACCACTCCCTTCTTTAGTGGCTGCCTAAGAGAATCAAAGGGAGATTTCAGTATGATAATGTGAGAGGCAATATGGAGTGATGGGAAAAAGCATTAACTCTAAATCAGATTAGACCTGGATAAAAGCCAGTTTTGAAACTTACTTGGGTTACCTGTGTGAACTGAGGTGCAAAACAATTCAGAGTGATAAGTGGCAATCTGGAACTGTGGTTAAGTTCACAGACTTTAGATTCAGACTGCCAGTGTTCATATCTCGACACTACCACTCATACATAGTGTGACCCTGGGTGAAGAGATTGTATCCTCTACCTCAGTATCCTAGTCAGAAAATGGGGTTCATAAATAATGGGACCAAATCATATGGTATTGTGAGGTTTAAATAAGTTAACATGTATCAAGCACCTATGAGTTTATCTAACAATAAAAAGATATTTCATTTTAGGTGGTTGATACATTTAAAAAGATTAATACATCAAATGCTTTTCAAATAAATATGTTGACTAAATTTTGTTTACCTTGATTTCTTATATTATGCTCTGAGGAATTGTCTAAGTTGACATTTCCCAGATGACTATCAAAACGACTCTTCTTGAGCCCTTTAAAAACAAAATAGAGATGTAAGTTTCAAAAGGAAATTTAGTAAAAAATAATTTGTATAAATCACCCTACATTCTTCATAAATAGTATTTACAAAATCTTTAGTCATATCTCTGATATAGGCATTGTGACACTGGACAAGTCTGTTTAACAGACTCTCAATAAGAGGGTTAAATTGAGTCTTTGACTTTATCATTCTAGTGTTGTATGTTAATCCATGCAGAATCACATAGACTTTGTTTATAGAACTGAGGGATGAAAAAAACAAGAACAAAAGCAAAAAACAACAAAACACCATATGGGAAATTTGATGATTGAATTCCAGAAATAATTCGTCGAGGTGAACATGCTATCATAACAAGAAGAATTTTTATTTCCAAATGCTTTGAAGAACCATACAATGACTATCCTAAAAATTGCAACCACAGATTTCAGGTTTTCCTCTCCATCAAGCCTTTTCCAGACCCGCCGTATTTCTTTCCTTTCTCCTTCTGTGTCTTTTCATGTTCTTCTGTTTTTGAAGGGAACAGGAAAGAGAGGGGAAGTGGTCTGGTTTAGCTTTGTTTGGTTTCCATTTGACTTTTCTGCTTTATTTCTTTTGGCCTCACTGCTAGCTGGTTCTCTGTTCTGTTTGCTTGGGAGTCAGGAGGTGGGAGAGTGAGGAGGAGAACAAATTGAAGCTTAGTCGGTAATGCTCCCTTTCAACACTTCGGCTGAAACAACAGCTTTTATGTGGGATGGCGGAGTGGAGAGGAGGTGGAGACCCTAGAGGCAGTTCTGCTTTCTTTGACCACATGATGAGTCCTGGCTGGCAGGCCTACTAAGCACCCTTTCTTTATCTTCCCTTCCTATTAGAGATGTCTTTGCTTTAAAATTGTAACTCTCATTTATCAAACAGTGAAAGGCGAGTTACATCTTTACCCACATATTATGCAATTCATCTGAGATGACAAAGGGAGAACAATTCTATATTCATTTGCTAGGGCTCTGGTAGCAAAGTACCAGAGGCTAAAAGTCCAAGATCAAGGTGTCAGCAGGATCAGCTCCTTCTGAGGGCTGAGTGGAAGAATGTTTCTCTCCTCTAGCTTCTGGTGGTTTGCTGGCAATCTTTGGTGTTCCTTGGCTTCTTGGAGCATCACTGCCTTTTCCTCACATGTGTGCAGGTGTCTTTATCCAAATTTCAGTTTTGTTTTGTTTTGTTTTGTTTTTTAAGGAAAGGTGCAGGCAGGCAAGGAGGCAGGCAAGCAGGAAGAGAAGGAAGAAACATTTCATTGTTCATCTTGATTGCTCCCCTGGCCCCAGGATTCACACCCGGCTCCTGAGTGGTGACTTATGTCAGTGGGAGGTAGTGGACTAGCTACCAAACCTCCAGGACATGCCCAAATTTCAGTTCTTTTAAAGACACCAGTCAAGCAGGATTAGTGGGGTCACCCTAGTCCGGTATGATCTCATGCTGGCTTAACCAATAACACCTGCAACCACCTTTTTCCAAATAAGGCCACATTCTGGGAGCTAGTACCTCATCTTATAAACTCAGTGGGGGAGTAGAAATGGACATGGTTCAATCCAGAGCAAATACCCTTGATCCATTTGAAATAAAATGCACACTTTGGATAATTTGCCTAGTGGGGATGGAATTTTGCCAAGGACGCTCTACGCTCTTAACATTTTCTCATGAAGATGTCAGTGACCAATATTTTATCACTGGCAAAATTGTAGCTCATATTAGGGAGGTGTTTATGAACATGGAGTAGAATGCTTTCTGTCTGAAATGGATGTGTTCACAAAGGTACCGAGCCCCCAACATGGTTAGCACTTTGCTCTAATCAGTTTAATTACTAGTACCTTGAAGGTGGAACAAAACTCCAACTGGAGGAGGGAATACTGGGGGGAGTAAGAGAGGCCCATCCAGTTATAAGGTAGTCACTTTACCTGGGGTGCATGACAGAACTGAGTAGGTGGGGTTATGGGGGTCCCTCAATGCTGCTGATACTGCTGCTTAAGGGCCATACACATACTCTGGAACAAGTGACAAAGTACTGACTCACACCAGATTAAAGAAGAGTGCTTTTATTAGCAACAAAACGAAATGTGATATGGCATCTAGACGAGTGCCTTCCCGTTTACTGTTGATGTTTAGTCTTTTTATGTTTTGAACAGATCTAATGACTTTCACCTTGTTAGAGTCTTCTTAATAGATGTTCCAATTAGAGAGAAAATTAAATCTAAAATGAACTGAGGAAAATTCATCATCAACTTTTATTTATACTGTGAAATACAAGAGAGCAAGACAGTTCCATTCATGTTTGCACCCTGGCCTCACAGTCTGAGGATATGTGAGTCTCATTAAGGATGAGGATATTGTTTGCTCATTAAGTTTACTGGGAATTTTAAAATCTATTCTTAAAGGAAATTGTGCCTTGACACAGACATGAGTGAGAACTGAGAAATGAGTTTATATTTCATGACATTTCTATTACATTGGCTTTTTTCCTGGGTTATGACTATGAAACCAATGTTAGTTTCTAAATAACAGAACCTTGAGGAGCACACCTAAAATCAATATCTGAGACAAGGTGTTTATCATCACCACGAAGGCAGGAGATGCTGGGCACTTCAGATTACTCATAAAGTAATTGCATTTAATTGAGGTTATTTGACAAAATATTACCCTAACATCTGTCTGCTTTATGGCTTTAATCTGAATAGTTAAATAATCATTTACCACTGAGGTCACTTTCTAAAACCACTTGAAACTTTAGCCATTGAGAGTTTAATTATGTCTTATACCAATAAAAAGCTATATAAAGTATAGTAACTATACCACCAGGCAGTTCATGTATTTCCTGTTTCATAAGAGATGACTTTTAAAAAACGAAAACAAGCAAAACCCTCATAAAAAACATTTAATCTCTTATCTATATCAATTTAAATTTTTTCTGTATACATACATGTATATTATATATAAACAAATAACTAAAGTGTGAAATGGACTCTTGTTAGGATAAAATTGAGCCTTTAAATAGAAGAGCTGGTTTGAAGGAATAACCAGACGTATATGGTGAGGGAAGAACTAGACTGTCGGCATTAAACTTAATGTCACACGTAGACATTGATTTATAATAATGCACACCTTAAATTTATATAGTGTTATTATACAGTATCCTTTTACTAAAATTAATTTTTTTAATGTAAAGCTGATTTAGCAAATAAATGGGAAATTCTAGATACAATCACGTTAGCAAAATCAGTTGAACATTCATAGTAAAAAAATGATATACACTGAATTAACTGAGTTCAAGTAAAAGGGAGAAATATATACTAAATCAGAAGATTTTATAATGTATGCTTGTGTATATATAGATATAGATATGGATATATGTGCAGGCAGGAATGAAGGGAACAGGCAGGCAGGCAGGCAGGCAGAGAGAGGAGGAAGAAGCATTTTATTTAGCTGTTCATCCTGGTTGTTCCCCTAGGGTTGTTCAACCTGGGTCCTTGGGAAGCAAGTGGCCCTGCCAGCCAGGGGTGGAAAACTTAACCCCTAAACCACCAAGGTGTGCCAAGATCCTTATTCTTAATGAGAACAAATATCTTAATGCCCTCCTCCTCCTCCACAAATCCTGTGGTGTTTTATCTTTTTCAGTATCTAGCATCTCCTTTCCCCATTCCTCTGGCCAGCTTGGTTCATCATTGCATCCCCTCTGGCTGTCAGTTGTTGTAGTTCCTCCCAGATGGTCTCCCAAGTCTTCAGTCTTTACCTTTTCTCTTCAATATCTGCATTAGATCTAGACTAATTCTCCTAAAACTCTCCTCTGAGCTTGTCGTTCACTCGCTTTACAACTTCCAAAGCTTCCCCATTGCCTGCAGCAGTGCTGCTTCAAATGTGGAGGGCAGATTGTCTGTCAGAATCACCCAGGGTGCCTTCAGACAAAACATCCCGAAATTTCTGGGGAGTGAGGTCCTGAAAGCGACTTTTAATCAACACCACCCCACTCGCAGGAGATTCTTGAACATGCTAACTATGTGGCCATCAGCCTGAAGCCGTGATTCTCAGCCTAGACTGTTCACTGGAATCACCTGGGAAACTTAAAAAAAATTGCTGATGCTTAAATTCACCCTTAGAGTTTCTGGTTTAAATGATCTAGGATGCAGCTGGGGCATGGGGACGTTTTTTGAAAGTTCCCCAAGTAAGCATCTGTATCAAAATGGATTATATTTGGCTATAGCTAACAACAAGAAAATTCAAAGTAGCTGTTTTGCTTAAATACACCAGGGCTTATTCTTTCACAAAAAAAAGTCCTAGAATGGCCAAATAAGGACTGGTGTGTGGCTATGGGAAATCATTGTCTGTCACCCATTTTCAGTTTGTGACTTCTATCCCCAACCTCACTTTATGAGGCAAAAGTTCAAGAGCTCCAGACATCAATCCAATGTACAGACTAGAATAAAGGGTGAGGGCAAAAGGTCACACTTTCCAGCTGCGTGGGCTCTCCTTAAGCAGTACCAAACAAACTTCCAGAACTGTATCGTGTCTCCTCGCATCTAACTATAAGGCAGACTGGAAAAATTTGTTCTGTTTTTGTTTTGGAAGGAAACATGCAGGCAGGAATGAGGGCGAGTAGGTAGGCAGGCAGGAAGAGAGAGGAAGAAGCATTTTATTTGTCATTCACCCTGGGGTCTGTGGCCTGCACTCCTGCGGAGGCTATTGACCTAAAGACTACTCCACCAGGGAGTGCCTGGAGATATCTTCTTCTCACTGCCACCTTAAATAAGAGAAATTTATTACTCCAGAAAGGGGAGAGAATGGATACTGGGACACAACTAACGATCTATGTCACAACCCCCAACCTGTATTCCTGGACTTACCTTTTGTCATTTAACTTGTAAACTCTTTACTTTTTTAACTGGTCTACTTTTTATTCCTTAAGTGTATGTAGCAATAAGGCTCTATCCTATTAGTCTCCAGATATGGTTTCTATGCATAAACACATCTTCTTTAGTTATTACAAGAAATATTTACTTTCCTGAATGTCTAGGACTTACTTGAAGTCCGCCATGCTCCTCATACTGAAAAACCAGAACAGGAAGCAAGGTCCCAAAGGATTAAATTAATCTTACTGTTTTTTAATTGACAGGAAGTAAGGTAAGGTGCTTTTGAAAGTGCTGGAGTATAATTTTCACAAGACAGGATGTGAAATGGGAGAGGGCCTACAAGGGACACCAGTAGCAGCACTTAGGAAATCAATTTTTTAAAACCTGTCTGAATCGAGTGGGATTCTTTTTAAAAATTCCATTAATAAATCAAAGATAATAATTCATAAATGAGTTAAGGCATGATAAGCTATTAAAAATAAAAGATAGGGAGACATGGATATGGGATAAACTGCAAAATAATCTATGATCAAGATTATACTGAGCTCATTAAGAGAAACTGAACTTGAAACTCATTATCTCATATAAACACTGTTAAATACAGTATTCAGGTCATAAATAGTGTTTAACCCATAATTTCATAAATTATAAACCCATATGGCATATTCCCCACATTTTCTATGGGGAAATACATTCATTTCTAACTCTGGAAGTCACATCCCTTTCTGGGAACCTATTCATAGAATACCCGCCATATGCCACACGCTCTTCTAGGTGCTGGAGATACCACAGTTGTGAACAAAACAGAGAAAAAGGTCCCTGAACTCATGATGATGGGGGTGGGGTGATTGAGAAGTGCTTTGGTCTGAATATTTGTTCCCTGCAAAATTTGTATGTTGAAGTCCTAATGCCCACTGTGCTAATGTAGTTAAGTGGGGCCTTTGAGAGGAGCTTTAATCCAGGAGAATGGAGCACCAATAATGAGGCTGGGGCCTTATAAAAGAGGCTTTAGAGAGATCCCGTATCCCTTCACCATGTGAGGATACAGTGAGAAGATGCCTCTGTGACCCAGGAAGAGTCTCCTCACCAAAAACATCACGCTGGTGCCTTCATCTCAGACTTACAGTCTCAAGAGCTGGAGCAATACGTTCCTGCAATTTGTAAGGATCTCTGTCATGGTATTTTGTTACAACAACCTGACAGAAAGTAAAAAAGTAAAAGAAAGAGTTTAAGATGTTAAGGGCAATGAAGAAAATAAAATAGAGTATTATTAAAGAAGGATATATGCACTGTAAGTAGTTGTTTTCAGATAGGGCATTCAGGAGGCCCCTAGAGAAGGTGACATTATAACTTGATATCTGACTTTGAGAAGGAACCAGTCAGGTGATATGTGAGAGAAAAGTCTTTCAGGCAGAGGGAATAACAGGTATAAAGATCCTAAGATGGACGACCTTGGTATGTCTAAGGAAAAGAAAGAAGAAAGATGATCAGTTTGGAAGTGTCTTCAGCTACAAGCAACATAGACTAGATTTTAGTGACTTGAACACATAGGGGTTTATTTTTCTCACATAATTAAAAACCCAGGGGTAGGAGGTAGCAAGCATTGCTTTACAATTCAAAGACATTAGATTGACATTTGTGTGGTACTCCAGACCTTTTCCTCAAGAGCCCAAGATTGTTGCTTCAGTTCCAGGCATGGTGTCCATATTCCAGGCAGGTAAGAAAGGCAGAGTGCAAAAGGCAAAGACATAAGGCAATTAGATGTGTCCCTTTTTAAAGAATTTTCTCAGGAGCCTCACACAGCAACTTTCACGGGCACCTCCTTGGCTGGGATCATGCCATGTGACCTTCTTGGCTACAAGTTTCATGATCTGATTTACATATATTCTCTCCATACTAGCTGTATAGTGAGGACAAAAATTTCCCACTCCATCAACTGAAATGATGCTTCCTGAGGCCCTAGAGAAGATCTTTGAAAGCCTTGGGAGACAGGATGGGTAGGGAGCTGAGGTTGTAAAGTAAGAAAAGGGACATGAGAGTCAGGAGAAAGAAGAAGGTGGCCCCTCAGCATCTACCTCTCATTCCTGTTCATTTCTGTCTTGACTCCATTTATTCATACAACATCAAACACTGATCATGGACAAGACACTGTGGGAAGCTCTAGAAGTGTGAAGAAATATAAAACACAACCCCTGCCCTTTGAAGATCCCACTGCCTGGCATCTGTGTTGAGACAAATCTGTAAACAAATTATTGGAAAATAGTGCAATCAATGCTGCTGTAGAAATCTGTAGATGATATAGCAAAGGCAGAAAGGAGGCAGCAGCCAGCTCCAAGGTAGAGCCAGGAAAGAAGTCTTCATAAACAGCAAGATACCACATGACTGAGCTATGAAGAGCAAGGAGCAATGTCCTTTTTATTTGTGTGGCCTTAGGTCTGCCATGAGTAAACTTTTGGAGATGCTAATTTATCTGTCTTGAACCAAGGGGGAACAGAAAAGGGAGTCTGAATGTGCTGAGAGCCAACTATATGCTGAACACTTGCCACATATTACCTCATAATTAAATGAGTTTGTCTGAAAGAATACTTAGGAAGCAGTGAGATAATGTCTTTAAAGATTGATGTGTTGGCTAAGAAGCACACCAACCTGCAAGTAACAAACTAGACTCATCACAGAGCCAACTACATAGGTAACTGGGCGCTTTGATTATTTTACCGTGTTAAGCGTGTCAGGACTCATGTTCTTGAGATTCTTTAGATTTTTCTTCTTGGTTCTAAGATGGTGGTTCCACCCAGAGCAAATGGGACTCCAGGACTGTCTCTTGATTCTAAATGAGGCACACCTGGAAGCTTTCCATATGACACCAACACGAGGTATTTTTTAAATCTTCATTTGGTAGTAAATTTGGGTACAGAAAGTTGCGCTATTTGGTAAAGGTGGTTGGTGGAGCTGGCATATGAGCAATAGTTTCCCTGGTGCCAGAACCTTTATTTCTGACACTATTCTGGGCAGACCCCTTCTTCCCTGGAGTGACCTCAGGATCAGCCTACCTCCTTTCTTGCCATTGTGATGCCACAAACTCTTATTTCCATTCAGTCTCTCTCCTCTCCTGGACACACTTCAGGATAAGAACCTTTTCTGTTGACATATAGCTGATTTGAGAGTTTTTCAGCTTTCTGCAGCTAGTAAGAATAGGACACAGTCAGGAAGAAAAACAACAAAATTGTGGCCTTACTGAAGCGGCCAGTAGAATGTGAATGGATCAAGGTTCTGCATTTGCTAAACCACATTTCTCACTGGGCCCTGAGTGTTTCTGATGGTCTCTTCTTTCCTGGATCTATTCAAAGTGCTCTGTCCTTGGGTGCCTTCTTTCTTTTTCATTTGCTTGCATGAATCTTAGAGATGAGCATGTGCTATCAGACTCTGACTCAGGTCAGGAGAGGCTGGATTCTGGGTTACAAGGACCAATCTGTTTCTTCCCAGCAGAGGACACTGAGTTGGATGCCCCTTCAGCAGTGACCACCCAGCTCCAATCTAAAGCACCAGTCCACTGGTGAAAAGTGAAATGGAGGTGGGGATGAGGAATAGAATCAAATACTAGAGGGATTCAAAAGAGAGACAGCTTCTCATTGGTGTGATGGGAACATTGAGGAAAGTAACGTGAGGGTGAGTGAAAGATTGGGAACAGATGTGAGACCAATCTCAGAACACCACTTCTTAAAATACCCAAATCCTTTGTAAGTAAACCCACAAAAACTCCTGCTCTCCTAGCAAATAGATTTTGAAAGCATAATAGTAATTATCTCAATTGTCCACCTCTTGGGATTTCCAATCTTCAAACAAAATGAAGACTTGTTAGAGTTTCCATGTCTGGGTTTTACTCCTTTATGTCCTTAATGGGTCTAATTTTGAAGCATTCCAATTTGGCTTGGAATTCTCATTTCCACTTTTGTCATCCATTCACCAAGTTATAGAATCATATGAAACTGATGTTTTGTTGTTGTTTTTCTCTCTCATATATTTGTTATCAGCAAATAGATACTTTTTCATCTTCAATATAATATTCCTATTATTCTACCACTGTAGAAATTCCTATTTGTTTTGGAACTAACAAATAAACATCCCCTCTCACCCTCACCAAAATATTTCCGATGTTAGGTAGAAAATAGAAATTAACTCCTAAAACTGTTCCTACCATATAGTAAGCACATCATGGCTATTAAATTATACACTTCAGACATTGTATTTTATGTAATTCTTTCTGTTCAAAGGCAGCTTATTTAAAAACTAAAAAGTATTCTATTCTCATTTGTCCTGTTAAGCTATAACAAAAAGCAAGTGGGATTAAAGAGAAGTAATGGGAAAGCAAGTCAAGGGCCAAATCACCTTAAGACTCTTGTAAAAATCTAGTCACTTATGTTTCATAATCATCATCAT
Organism: Solenodon paradoxus; assembly: GCA_004363575.1. Lineage (NCBI taxonomy): Eukaryota > Metazoa > Chordata > Mammalia > Eulipotyphla > Solenodontidae > Solenodon > Solenodon paradoxus. The sequence goes on from RJWH01000966.1 coordinate 468,717, forward strand.
CTATGTCCTGTTCAAAAGTAGTGGCTAGTGTAGACAGACCTTTCCTGTGATGACCTCAAAAAAGTGGTTCTGCAGTCCCCTCCATGGAAAAGAGATACTTTACTGAGAGGGTCTCTTACAAACTGGGTGTCAGAATTTTCCAGAAAGACAAATCCAATAAGATACAAGCATGTAGATAGTTAGGTATACACACATACATACATAACTACTTTGTTGCCTATGTATATGCATTCATCGTATCCATAAGATGTAGATGGATAGATGTACTTAACCAACAAGGTAGCTATGTATATGTGTGTGTGTCTGTGTGTGTATAGTGAGGATTTGGCTCATATAATTATGAAGACTGAGTAGTCCCACATTTTGCTGTCTACAACCAGAAGACTCATGAAAGCTAGTGGTATAATTCAGTGGAATCCAAAGGACTGAGAATTGGGAGAGGAAGAGACTGTTGTCCCAGATCAACAGTCATACTGAGAGAATTTAACCTTCATTTGCCTTTTTGTTCTACTCAGGCCTTCAGTGGAGCTCATGATGTCCACCCACAATGAGAAGGGCCATCTGCTTTCTCAGACCATCAATTCAAATGCTAATCTCTTCCAGAAACACCCTCACAGAAACACCCAGAAATAATGTCTAACCAGATATCCTGTGGTTCAGGCATGCTGACACATAAAATTAACAATCACATTGGGTCAGTTCCCTTGACCACAGCAGATGGCCAAAAGCCCCAGAATTCATCCTTGTCAGAGTATAGCATGGGGAGATCATCCATGGACATTTGAGAAACTTCTCTATGTGCATAGTGAGAGGAGAGAGTTAAGGTAGCCCCTGCCACTCAGCACACAGGCAAGAGTCAGGACTCATTTACCCCAACCCCTACCTGGGAGTAACCACATGGGGAAACAACAAGATTTGACGGAAATTGCACTATCTTTTAATCTGGGTGACTCTGTGAACATCTTTTTTTTACCCGAAGTCATGTTTTCTCACTGTCTCAAGTCTGAGCTCAAATGGCTGCATCTGTTTTGAGTATTGTACCACCACTGAATAATGAAGAAGCTGCTCATATTATTTTGGACCACAGCAAGAACCAGCATCCAAAATCATTTGGCAAATGTTGCCTCTATAGAGTAAGCCTTATCAACTGTTTTGCTATTCATAGATTCATTCTTTTGTTTTCTGAGGATGAAATATGTTTTAAGTTACCGAGTTTGTTCAGACTCCAAATGGCTTTAAATTAATCTCTAAATTTTAGTATTAGATTATTGTTCAGGCACCATTGTAGAAAGGATGTGAAAGTATGAAGTGAGTTCAGATATCTGCTTACATGAGATCATTCCAGAAGAAACATCATCATAGTTCATTCATCAAGTGCAGTCTTGCTTTGCACTTTGGTATCATGAAGCCATTCTCCAACTTCTGAGGGGAAAGAGAACAGGAAAGGAGAGTGATTCTGTTGAAGACCTGTAAAGAAAGTGGAAGAGGAATCAATTACAGTTGACCCATGAACATGGGGGTGAGTGATCTAACTCCTGCTCAGTTAAAAATTCAGGTACAACCTTTGACTTCCCCCAGACTTAATTATAGCTATCCATCCATCGGAACCTGCAGGGAATTCATTTCAGGACTCCTCTGGATACCAAAATCCTCAGATGCTCAAGTCCCTTATAGTTGGCCTTTGTTTCCAAGAGTTCCATATCTGTGGATACAACCAACGACATCCATGGTTAATTGAATCTGTGAATGTAGAAGCTGAGAAAAGAAAAATAATCTGCTGAGTACAAATTCTGTATTGTTCAAGGGTCAGCTGACTTCTTTGGGAACTATGTTGTCAAGAGAAAAGGGAATGAATTTCAAGGGAAAATAAAAGGAAATGTCCAGTTGTAGACTTAGTAATTAGAAGCAACATGCAATTCAAGTTCTCCAAGCTCACATCCTTCAGGGGCCCACAGAGGTAATGTGGATATGAGAAGTGGGTGAGGTGGGGTGCTAGTGATTGAGGGAACACATACCTGAGGATCTAAAACAGGTGGCTGCTGCAGAGGCTTCATTGATTATTGATTCCCATGTGGAAACATCGACCAAATATGCCATATGTGTGTGTGTGTGTGTGTGTGTGTGTGTGTGAATGTGGGAGGGAGGTTCTTAAGAAAATCCAGGAATTCATATTTGTGTGTGAAATATTATGATTTTTAAATTGTAGCAAACAAAAAAAAGACTGCAGACAAGAAAAGTGTCCCTCAGCCATTGGTGGCTATGTCTGTTAATTATCATCTACTTGCTTGCTCAGAATATTTGCCAATAGCTGGAGGTGAACAACTGGAGGAATGTCGGATGTCTTATCATTTTTATTTGTATTAATAACTATGACCTGTATCACCTTCTTAATTTCTTTGTTGCTTTGAGAATAACGTATTAACATTTGTCAATACCTGTCGCTTTTTGTAAAAATTCTGCCAAATATAGAAAAAAAGAGAAAAATATTTTGGCCTAGAACCAATCATTAAGGTCAAATGTATTTAAGTAACCTTAAGACTATGGCATACATTTCTGGAATTGAAACTCAGAAATTATAATACATGTACATTTGTCCTGAAGTCAAATTGCTTGAAAGACCCTCCCTGGTGCTAAAACATTATTTAAATTATCCTCTAGCTCACACATTACTCATTTGTATCTAATTAGAATCATTGATCTTATTATGATCAAGATAAGACAAACTGTCAGTTATATAATGGCATCTATGGTCCATATAAATGCTGAATATTGGAAATACATAGTTTATTTTATTTAAATGAGATATCCTAAAGGGGAAAATATTCTCTTCACCTTATTTCTTGTTATTTTTGATTTAGTAGCTGGTAGGTTTTAACCAAAAAACATCATGTATGAAATGCTGACAAATGCCAATTTGTACAAGACATGACCATTTCTAGATTCCCAACAAAGAGTGTTCATTCTATGGTCAGTTTTTTCTGCTTGCAAGTGTAGAATCTACATTAAACATTTCCTTTCTAATACTCACTATGTCCCTATTCCACATAAGACAAGATTTAGTGTAGCCCAGAAGAACATCCCTTCTTCTCTTGCTCTTCCCCTATTTACCCGCTTCCTCTCTCAATAAAGTATTCAGGGGTCATAAGACTAAGATAAAGGGAATTTGGGGCTAGAAAGGCACAGCTGGAAGGGAAAAAAAATTAGCGTAGAAATGAATACATTTGAAAAAACATTGAATCAAATGACTGACTTACAACTTCATGAACAGTCTAAGATCCTGGTCTCGCTGATAAGTTCATGTTTTCTTAAGAGTACCTTCTAGTTATAGATGCAAGATCTATAACTATGATTCAACATCAGTGTTTTAAATATCAGTGCTATGTTATTGATGCAATTATACCTTCTGGGGTTTTTTGGTTTTTTTTTTTTGAGGTCAATAGGGTCCCTAATGCCTATGTTTTCAGTTATTGTTTTATTATTGCTATTTTTATATTATTCCCCAGTGTGTGAAAGCCTATTAGTAAGTCTGTCATCACAGCCACCATACTCTTCTAGTCCTGCTTTCCCTGTCCTGCTCCACCTCTTACTTGTAACGTCCACTGCTCAGACACTCATGAAGACTCTTCAGATTTCCTACCACTGCAGGAGGGTTCTATGAGCCTACAATTTTAGAGTTAAAGTGACTATCAAATAGTATTCCTTGACTTCCTGGAGGCTTAGCACCTTTGGGAGGTGCACTGACACTTTACTGGATAAATAGAACCTGCGGTCACTGTAAATATTCTAGTGTTTTGAAGGGTGCAGAGTGCTTCCACAAAGATTTTGTCATTTAGTCCTTTCTACATCTCTATAATCTAGGCATTATTATTTCTTTTACACATGAAGAAACTGAATCTTTGAGAGGTGTAGTGTTGTCCCTTGGGCCACACAGCCTGAGAGTAACAGGGTTGGAATGAGAAGTCAGTTCTTTCTACCTCCAGCCCTGTCTACTTCTCCACATGCAATAATCATTCCCTATTATTTGTCCTTAGGGAATTTCTGGATAACTAGAGCTGAGACCACACAGATTCTTCTATCTCTTGTAAGTGGACATGCATCTCCACCATTTGTATCCCCTTGTTTACCTTTAGCTGTTGTTCTAATGTATTACACAGATCTGAAGAATCTAGGTCAGAGGGAGTTCCCAGGAGCAAATACACCGTGGAAAAAGAATGGCTTATCATTGTAATCTTTAAGAGTAGTATTCTGGGTGTAGATGGACTCTAATCTCTTCCCGCTTCAGGCCCTGGGATTGGATCTATGAAGTATGAACTGAAAGTTGAATCACTAAATGCAAGAGCTCTGCTGCCCTGTTAACTTTGCTTCCAATTTTTTTTTAAATAAATGGCAGACAGGGTAAGCACTATTTTTCTAACTCAGTCTCTGACCTGAAGGAATGGTGAGCTTCACTTTCTGAAACCTCAGGGTATAATCTATTTCCAGTTCTGTTGTAGCCAGGAAGGGTCCAAGGCAGTTACAGTCCAATAGGCACCTCTGTGGGGCTGGAGACTGCAGAGTCCCAGATCCCTAACAGTGAGCAACCAAAAGCACTGTTAGCCATCTACCAGGATTTTACAACCTCAGGGTTCTTGGAGATGCCTAGAGAAGTTGGCTGCTGCCAAGCAGGTAGAGGCTCTGAGCCATGAAAATCTGAAGACTATTGAGATTTGAAGGCTGATGCTAATGAGCTGTGTCGCTCCGGGTATGGCCTGAGACACCAGACTTCTAGGGTACTTTACAAAAATGTACTAACCTTAGAATTGTTCACCTTCCTGATTCAAACCTACAGATCTAAAGAAAAAATGAGAGAAACCATTTCTTTTGCTGATGTGTTCTGCATCCTGGTGGGACTCCCCTTTCACTGGAGAGAATAATTACAGAGGAAACAGGAATACGAAAGTCAGGAAGCCAGAGAGACAGGAGAGAAGGCTTTTGATCTCTTTTATTCCCCAGAGCATTCTGTCATCTTTTTTGTTCTAGTGTGGTGGTGGATATGAAGATGCGTGGGAGACTCGTGGAAGGACTGAGCACATATTTAGGTGCACCCTCGCTCGCTGACTGTATCCAGGCACTCGTGCATCCTCTGGAAAGGATCACCTAGCTCTTGACTGCTGTAAACCTTAGTTGCCACCCCTGGAAAAGTGAAGATTATAGTAGCGTCAGCATCACCTGGGTGCTGTGAGGAATATTAAATAAGGTCATGTAGGTAAAGGACTCGGCAAAATGTAACAAATATCTAAGTATTCAATGAGTGACAGCAATTGTTAGTATCATTACATCGTATTCCAGCATTCCTTAACCAAAACACCTCTCTGGTGCTGATACTGGTATTTTCATTGTAATCCAGAAACAGATAATTGCACAAGCTTATAGTTTTAACAGTTTGTGAGGGAAATTAAAATAGCTTGGAAGATTGTATTTTGATTAGAAAAATGTGGTATTTTGCTCATTTAGTAAGGGGGAAAAAGTATTACTCCAAGTGTTTAAAAATGATCCTTCTGTGGTTCAACACTAAGAACAGAATATTTCATTTCAGAAAGTGCTTCAGAAAAATGATGAGCCACAGATAAAGGCAGGTAACTAGGAAATGACTACATTAAGGGAAATAATTTTCTGAATAAAAGAAAGTTTTTTCAAAACAATATTATATATGTCTGTCATATAATGAATGTAGCTTGGCTTTTTTTTGGTCAGGCTCAAGGTTCAAAAGGATCAGGACTAGGGAGAGGAATGGGGAAAAAGAAATTTTGAGGTGTGCCCTGGTGGAGTAGCAGTTTGGTCAGCAGCCTCCGAAGAAGCACAGTCCATGTACATCCCAAGGACCCAGGTTTGCGTCCCGGGTCCAGAGGGAGCAACCACTGCGAACAATAAAAAAAAAAATAAAATGCTTCTTCCTCTTCTGTCTTCCTGCCTGCCTGTCTCTTTGCCTTCATTCCTGCCTATACCTTTCTTTGAAAAGAAAAAAGAATAAAAAATTTTTGACATTGGTGATTTACGTTCACAAGCCTGTTGAACTAGAGAGTGAGAATATAGTCCAGTGCTTTTCAAACTGACGAAGTTCACCTGGAGGAACTTCCCAAAATTCCAGTGTCTGGGTTCCATCCTCAGAGATTCTGATTTATGTGGGTGGGGCATCGCCTCAGCTCCAGAACGCATTGAATGTCTGCACGTGAATCAAATGCACAGACAAGCTGGAGAACCGCCAGCACAGACGAAGTTTCTGTCTGAGAAAACATGATGCTGAGGTGTCTCCCTGCCTCTTTCCTCGTGGGGTTAGAGCCCCAGGTGTGGCAGTGGAGAGCAGTCCACACAGGGCATCTTCTCTTTTTCCTGCTTTGTCCCCTACTCCCTGATAGAAGAGTTATACCAACTGTCCAGAAACGATGGCTGTTCCATCATCCAAGATTGACTAGTGTCAGTGATTCCTCTGTGCCACCCACTTTTCTCTGCACCCCTGCCTCAGTCTGCACAGCCTCCCTCACCTGTGTCTGCCTCGCATGGCCAGAAAAGGTCCATGTAAGTGCCTCCACGGGCAGGACTTTAATTCTCTACTAAATGATACCAATAAAATCGGGGAAACTTGATTTTCAAATACATACATTTTAGAGAAGACAGAGTTTGGTAGTTTTGAAGGGTCTGGTGATCAGTAGGCAAACGAGCTGAGGTTATGGTTTGAGTTCTTTGTGTGTCTGTAAGAGAAAGAGATGCATTGGGTCAAATAGAAACTTAGCTTTTGAACTGAGAAACAAGGACGCTGTCTGCTTCTCTTTTTGGCATTGTTTAAGCTCTACTGCTTTCATTGGAAGTAATGATATAATGTGCTTTTTTTCTTAACTAGAATTTAAAACCACAATTATCATATCTTGCAGGTTATATCCAAAACAAAAATTAGGAAATATATATTAGATATGATGTATAAAATGAGCCTATGTAGAGGATACTTTGTTGGTCTGAAGTGATAAAAAATAGTATTAGGATTTAAAAGTGCTTTCATGTTAAAAAACAAAACAAAACAAAAAACCCCCCAAAAAACCTCATATTCTCCTTGGAAATACCTGTATAATATTTTTATTCCTATGCTATTGGTGAGAAAACGAAGGCTCATAAACAGTAAGTGCATCATTCAAGGTCACATACTGAGTGGCAGGGTCACCACCTGAACTCATAGTCTCTTGATTCAAAGACCAGCTGGTTTTCCATGGTGCCACCATCAGAACGCAAATGTCCGAACATGGTTCTTAGTTATTAGATAATTAACCATTTGTTTTTGATTTTCTCTTCATTTCATTTATAACTGCCAGGAATGGGCAAGTTAGCTGTGTTGTCAATCAGTAATTGAGGAGATGTAGCAATTTGGGGTTTGGGGTTTTTTTATTGCAGTTTGTTTTTGTTTTTGCAAGCATGGAGCAAGGACAGCCTTCTCTAGCTATCTTAAGCAAATGGTAGGATTTATTGGAAGGTTGGAGGGATCATACGATCAAATGGGGGCAAGAAGGAGGGGCTGGGAATGAACACGAATCAAGGAGAGTGCTCCGAGTTAGCCGGTTAGCCAGGTTGCAGTGCTGGTCAGTGCTACTGACAGAGGCTGCTGCCCCAAATGAGTCCTAGCCATCTGCTCCTCTGGGTCATGCACTGCAGCTTCAAAGCACTGGTAACAACATCTAGATGGTCATGTGCAGGACCCTGGCTGCAGGGAGTAGGGAGAAAGAGACTCTCTTCCTTTCGGTTTTTACAGAGGGGAGTAGGACGCTGATCCCTCAGCAGCCCTGATCAAGGGAACCGCCAACAAGAAGGGGTAAATGTTGGACAGTCAAGAAAATAAAAATTATCTCCAGGAAAACAACACTCGTTTAAACAGATCTAGGTAGATAGATAGATATTAGTGTCCTAGGATATTAAAATATCTCCTAGTTAAGGTTTCTAAGGAAAACTCTCAGCTACTATAAAAAGAACGCCTTTGTTCATTCTTTTTATTGAAAAAAACCCGTGGTTAATAACTCAAAGTCATTGGAGACGTCAGTTAATTTGCACATTGATAGGAAAACAAAACTCTACACTTGGGGAGTTTATTGGTCACCCCCTAAGTGAGGATGTGTGTGAGGTTATGCTCTCATGAGCTTTCTACTTCAGATCCAGCACATGGAGAAGTTTTCCTGTGCAATAATATCACAGCGACTTGAAGTCAGAGTCTCGAGATACACTCCTCGTTAGTTTTCTTGTTCAGCCTATCATTGATACGCACTTTGTCCTAGACACTGAAGTTTTCAGTACCTAAGTTCTCAACATGTCAAATTAAAATCCATAGATCCTGAAAAATGTTTACCTATATGTCATGGGCCTGTCCTTGTATATGTGAATTTGAGGGTGTTAATGTTACATTGAAAGAATTAGAGATAATGTAATATATCAAAGCACATAGGAAGCTAAGGCAATTTAGAGAACCCTTTTATTAATAACACTGGAGCACCAGAGACTAATATATCTAGAAAGTGTTAAATTGTTGATCATCATGGAAATTCACTTCCTGCTCTATCCTCTAGGTTCCCCTCTCTTTTCTGCTGTATGCTTACGTGTACAACTGAACTGAAAAGTAAAAATTCCCGGCCAGTAAGTGCTACTTTTTAGAGAGAATCTTAGGTCCTGAAAGATTTTGTTTCACAAATCCTCCTGGCACGCTTACTATCGTTCAGAAAAAAAGAACTCACTAAAGATAAGTTTATACTTAAAGTCGGGCTAATTTAGGTGCTAGATCTTGAGCTGGAGCCACATAGAAGTCAAGCTGAATAATGAATTAATGTTATCATTGTTTACATCTTTTCTCACCAGTGCAAGCACCACCATGACTTGTAATATCCTTTTTTCCTGCAGCTGTACTTGGGTTGTATCAGCTAGGTGTCTGTTTTCATAAACCAAAACAGAAAGAGCTCTTAGAACAATGAGCCTTCATCTGCAAAGCAGAGAGCGGCAGAATGGGTTTTATAATGAGCATTTACTCTTAGGGAAAAGTGTGTAAATACCTTTTCAAGTGTTAAAATGGTAACCTTTTGTATCTGCAAGTTGAATGTGAAATCACCCATGTTTGCTTTTCTGGGTATCTGGAAGACCATTTTCATTTTAAAATAAGTAAAAAGAATGATCATTTGGCATCTCATGGCACAGAGAAAGCAAAGGCAACAGATGCGCAAAAAATCTCTGTAAATAACAATAGGTTTCTCTCCATTTTGTAGTCCTGTGGTCCTACTCTTATGGTGAGGGCCTATCTTGCTTTCTCCATGAGCCTGGTGCTGCCATGCCCCACACACTCCTGGGCCAGGTCACTCTGTTCTGGTGATTTGGAAGGCTGGGGCTTGTCTTGCACTGGCTGCTGAGTCAACCAGCACTGTAGTCTGAATCACCCCACCTCCATAGCAGAGCTCTTGGCTCTTATGTCTCGGAATCTCTTACCTCACAGCTTCATTCCATGCATACACTGATTGAACACTGCTCTTGAGCCTTCCTTTCTTAAGGCATCACTAGCATAAAACCAATTAATGTCCTCTCCTACCCTAGCATCCCCAGAGTGCCTTCCCTGAGAACGCTTTCGTCTATTGATGAGGTCCAGATGATAACCATATCTAAGCCATTAATTTCTTTCTTATTGCATGGAACACCATCTGTCACCTGCTTCCAATTCTCATTCTTCTTCAATGTCATCAACCTTTTCGTTGCTTTCCCAGTTTTAGAGCGCTTGATGTGGTTGATGATATTGAAACTCAGCCAGGATAAAATAGACATTCCAGGCTTTGGAAAACATATTTCATAGGGTTCAAAAGTCCCCTAAGAGAGTTCTCAACTTTAGTGGCATATTAGAATCACTTGGAAAATGTTTATAACTTCACAAACTACATTAATTACATCGGCATCCCTGGGATAGGGCCCAAGCTACCCAGGTGATTTTAATGGACAACTAGGACTGAGAACCACACTCTGAAAGTAACCGGATGAGGAATGAAATATGATGATTTTATCACGTGATATCTGTTCTTCCATAAGTGAACTTATGTACTTATGAGAGACCTGGGCTTTAAGAACAATTTTCCTATACATTCAAAGCTTTTTTCCCTCTTTACATTTTGACATATCAAAGTAAAACTGATACAAGTAAAGGTTGGAGTTTACCCCAATCTTTTTTTCCTTCATGTCTTGTATTTATTGAGCTACAGTTACTCTTTCAACAAAGATTTATTGAATATCTATTATGTACCAGGCACTTAGAGGTACCCCAGAAAATAAAACAGATGTGACACACCCTCACTGAATGTATATGTGCTAGAGGATACCTACAATAAATAAAAAAACAAAAACAAAAACATGATGGTTACTAAAGGGGTATGTATATAGAGACCATAATATAAAAGGACAATGTGAAAGCAAATGTCACATCTAGGGTTAAGGAAAAGACAACTAATTTAGATGACCAGGAAAGTTCTCTCTGAGAGGCTGACATTTGAGATGAGGCTTGAATAGTAAAACGAACTAGCCATGCAAATATCTGGGACAGAGTGTTCTAGGCAGAAGGAGGAACAAATGCCAAGACCCTGAGGCAGGAACAAACTTGGTGAGTTTCCGAACCTAACAGACAGGAGTCTGGTGAAAAGGACAAAGCGCGGTCCCGGAGGGCATTAGAAACTAGCCTAGCAAGGTGGTATATGTCACAGAGAAGTGTAGGTTTGATTTGAAATGCAGTGAAAACAACTGGAGGATAAGTATTGTGCTTTTAAAATGTGTGAGAAGAGACTGATAGAGGACAAGTGAAAAATCAGTTGCTTGGATGATAATGGCTTATTTTAGAGTTATTGTTTTAGAGATGAGGCCAGAAGGGCTTCCAGATGGATTGAGGGTTGGAGGCACTGGGGTGTGGGGATGAGGGAAAGAGAAGAACCAAAAAATATGTCCTTCTTTTTTTGGCCTGAGGAACTGACTGGATGATGGTGCCATGCCATGAAACAGAGAGGTCTGGGTGAGGTGACTTTCAGGGAGGAGGGAGCAAAGATCAAAAGCTCTGTTAGGACATAATAACTTCAAGATTCCTTTAGGTATCCATTAATATCCATTAGAAGGTAATATCCATTAGGACAAGTCTGGAGCCCAGAGAAAGGTCAGAGTTGTAAATTTAAATTTGGAAGTCGTTGACATGGAGATGGTATTTAAAACTTTGGGACAGTTGAGTTCACTTAGAGAGACAGTGTAGACAGAAAAGAGAAGAGGGCTGAGAACTGAGCAATGAGGTCCTCTGAAAGTTTAGGAGTAGAAGAAAGATGCAGTAAAGGAGATTGAAGAAGAACGAGGGATTTAGGTTGCAGGGTCCTGGAAGTCAAGAGAAAATGTGTCTCAAGAAGAAAGGTGTGATAGTTATATCAAATGCTGCCGAAATGTGATATAAGAAGAGGAAAGAGGCCCGCCCTTGTGGAGTAGGGGTTGAGCACAGTCTACATACATCCTAAAGGTCCAGGTTTCATGTTCTAGGACACACAGGAAGAGCCAAGATGAACAACTAAATAGAACAAATAAATAAAATGCTTCTTTCTCTTCTCTCTTCCTGCCTGCCTGCCTCTGCTCACCTTCATTCCTTCCTGCACCTTTCCTTTGAAAAAAAAGGGCGGGGCGGGGAGCGGGGATATGGCATGGTGGTGAGTGGACAGAGAGACCAGTGGATTTTGTGAGATATTTTTTTGTGACCTTGACATGAGCAGTTGGGTATGGCAGGGGGGAGCGGGGATTGGGGGGTGAGGCAAAGTCCAGAATGATGATTGAAGAAACAGTGGGAAGCAAGGAATTGGAGAGAGTAGCTATTGACTTGTGTACTAACAAGTTTTTCTGTGCTTAGAAGGGTGTACTTATTTCCTATCCTGATTTAGACCAATAAATTGACAAACCTGTTATAATGTGCATATTTTTCTTGTCAGGGCACAAGTGGATATATTAGATCCCTGATCCCAATTCGAATGTTGTATATTTAATACATTCCCTGCTTAGCATAATGGCTCCAAGAAACTTGAATGAATGCCTAGGGATAGGATTGGTTCTGCTTCCCACCTGAAGTATGAATAATTTCTGGGAAGATGCTTCCTACCAGGCCCCTAGCTCTCCAGCTAATATGATTCAGGGTTATTATGTTTCTTCTGGGACTTATTAACCTATACATAAATAATTTTTAAACCCAGTTAAGTTTAGTGGTAATGATAATGGTGGTGGTGGACGTGGTGGTGGTGGTGGAGGTGGAGGTGGTGGTGGAGGTGGTGGTGGTGGTGGAGGTGGTGGTGGAGGTGGAGGTGGTGGTGGAGGTGGTGGTGGTGGTGGTGGTGGTGGTGGTGGTGGTGGTGGTGGTGGTGGTGGTGGTGGTGGTGGTGGTGGTGGTGGTGGTGGTGGGGGTGGTGGTGGTGGTGGTGGTGGTGGTGGTGGTGGTGGTGGTGGTGGTGGTAGAGGTTGTGAGGTTGGTGGTGGTTGTGGTCATACTTGTAGGATGATGCTTTTGATCCTAATTGTACCTATTCATCTGCAACTCATCTTTGTATGGGACCAGGGCAGGGGTGGGTTGTTGATTTCTCATCAAAGCAAGAAATACATGTAAACTTTACTTTTCAAAGCAAATGTATATAAATCATACATATGCATTAAGAAACACACAGAAAACCTGCATTTCAGTTACCATAGACATTCTTTTAACTGACCTTCACTAACCTGTCATTGAAGCTCTACATCTTTCTGTAAAACTACCAACTAATGCCTTTGTTAACAAGCATCCCCTAACATCTGCCACAGACTTCTGCCTCACCATTTGACTTATACATTAGAAAAAGAAAGAAAAAACCACATATGTTGGTTTCCAAGCATCTCTGTTTATGCTATAATTCTGATTAAATAATCTGATGAGCTAGGCTTGCATTTTGTTTGCATTGCAAATATCTTTAAGTTCTTGCTACACTTTAATGAAACTGAAACTGGAAATTAGAGCTGATGTATTGAGTGTCATTTTGCCAGCTGAAGAACCCCGTCAATAGATTCACACTCAAAGGGAAGACGTTAGTCTTTCATCAAAAGACTGGTGTCTGAGGGTACAATTATGTCTCAGCTTAAATAAACAGTTTAAGATAGTTATAGTCGACTTATTAACCAATCGATTACCAGTCTCAGTGACGATGAATACATGAGAGTTTCTGCTGCACCTGCTAACGATGTCCATTTTGGTATCTCTGAGCTTTACTCTGACTAGAAGTTTGGCTAAAATCATTTCTATTCAAGAGAGATATCCTAGGATATGTTAGCAGTCAGTTTCTCTACGTTCTATCCCTGCAGCAAATCAGATCCCCAGAAAGCTATATCACAGGCCATTTTCCTTTAGATTATGCTGGATGTTCCTTCACAGAAATATGATTTTAGTGTTAGATTCTTGACTTTTATGGGGGAATCTATAAAAGAGATGATTATAGCAACTGTGGTGGTCTTCTCTCTTAACTTGGAAGCTACCACTGCCAACAAATGCTCTTAAGATGGCGACCTCTTTGGGTTCTAACACTCCCAAGAGACAGAACTGAAAGGATGTGAAGTTCCCATTCTGTGCCAGATGTATCTTGGAGAAAGCCCATATAGTCAAATGACAAAAGAAAAGTATGGAAAGAAATGCAAAATCTGTGCTGGGCCATTCACAGTGCTCCAGTGGTGCCCTGGGGTCCACATGTATTTCAAGAAGACTGAAGTGTGTCAGACTTGCAGTAAATTGAAGAATGTCTGTCAAATCTGCGTCTTGGATCTAGAGCATGACCTGTCCATCCAGGTTCATGATGCAGGATTGTCTTTTATGAATGACATGTCAAAGTCAGATTTCAACAAAGAATACTATACACAGAATATGGCGAGAGATCTCTTAAATCTTGACAGAACAAGGAAGGTTGGCATGCTAGGGAAAGCCATAGTGACATGCTACCCAAATTGGCCTGAACCTCCCTATTACAAAAGAAATTGACCTGATATTTGCTTCTTCTGGGTAAGAGTATAAGGGAGGAGAGGAGTATTTATACAGACATGAAAAGCCTGCAGGTCCTGATGATTCCCTTGCTGATCAGAATATTAACCAGCACAGCGGACTCAATGACCCAGTGGCAGACACACTTCTTAAGTGGGCATCAACGATGCCGCCTCGGGACCCACCTGAGGAAGACTATCACCACACTAAGTGGTGGTGGTTTGGATGATACCCTCACTGAGGCAGATATAATAAATCATTCTACCAGTTTGAAGAGATCCAGACAATTACCATTGCTCAGAAACATCGGTATGCTTTCATCCAGTTTGTCACAAAGCAGACTGCAGATGGCTGCAGAGAAGTCCTTTAGTAAGTGGATTGTCAGTGGCTGCAGACTCAACATGAAATGGTGATGGGCCTAAGGAGCCAGAGGAAAAGAAGAGGAAACTAATGAATCTACCAACTCTGGGATCAAGCTAGAGCCTACTCCAGGACTACCAGGAGCTTTCTCCTCCTCCAGTAGCAGAAGAAGCTCTGCCAACTACTAGAACCTTCCTCTTTGTGTCCTCCAGTCATGGTGAACATTGTCCTACCTGCACACCCTGGTATTGCTCAGCCCCAAACCCTAGATTTTGGGTCACACATGTTTGGTCCAATGGGCCCACCCCTTGATTTCATGAGGGTTCCAGGATCAATCCACCATGCTTCCCAGGACTCTCAGAGGATGGGAGCTCATGCTGGGAAACACCATAGCCCACAGCACATTCTCACTACTCTGGGGCACTGCAGAAGAATGCTGCTTAAAAAGCCCAGTAAATGAATCTTGGAATATATTTTTTCCATTTTTTTGAGTTTCCATGGTAGCCGAATGTATTCATGTGGGCAGTCAAAGAAAGATAGTCATCCTTCCCTACATGTATTCAAATAATTGATAGACCTCAAATAAACTGCCATTAACATATCTGGTTACCACTATAACATTACTAACAAAACTTACTGCCTCTTCTCCTTACATCTATGGATGTAACTGGGTGAATTCGAATATCTAATGGAGTTACCATAATAAATTACATGTTCATTTTGTAGCTTTGGTGGGGTGGGTTGGCTGGCCTGCAATTAAAAAAAAAAACAAAAACAAAAAACTTGTGACCATTTTCAAATCCACTGAGTATTTTTCCCTTTCTATTATCTAAAAAAAAATGATTACTACTGTTAATCATTGTACCATTGTATGTGTACAACTTAATGCTTCTGAAATCACACCTCAGAAAAACAAGTAGAAACCAGCATCTGATACAACCGAGTTCTTTTCTTATCTCCCCTTTGCTTATTTACTACTAAAGGAATCTGGCTGATAGTTTTACTTCTCTATGCTACCAAAAAAAGACAAAAATAAAAATCACTTTTCATTCCATCAACTGGGTAAAAACATAAATGTCATGGAGCTGTGTATCATTGAAGAAACCCGCTGTCTGGTATGAAATGGTTTTAAAGAACTTCTTGCAAAATACTTACACTGTGAAACAAACAAACAAATAAAAATAAAACAAAACTGTAGTATGTTTGAATGGAATACTTATGACCCAAAGTTGGAACTTTAATCTTCAGAAGTCACCTTCGTGTGTCTTCATTGTTTAATTTTAATTCCCTGCATCTAGGAAGGGTATTCTGTTTGGTCTTAGAATGTTTGGATATAAGTGAATTGTAGACAGCAAAAAAAAATAACTGATGTTCTGGGTGGGGAGTTGTTATTTTTTTTTTTAATTCAAATGGTTCAATTTTCAAAAAGAGAGAGAGATGATTGTATGAAGAGTATCTCCGTCTGATCTATTAAACTGCTATCTAGGCTTTCCAATATGCTACTCAAAGCCTGATACATGAAGAACCACATAATAATTCACAAACGCCTGAAGGCAGCCACATGGAAAGAGTTAGAAAGGATAGAAGGAGAAGAGACATCACAAACTTAGACCTAACTAATATCTCAACCAATTAAATAGAAAATTCTTTTTCCCCTCCCTTAGCATGTTTTCTTGTGGATTTATGAATTTTAAATATTGGCATAGTTAATAGGTAGTAAATTAAAACCTGAGCAAAGTCTTAATAAATGAGGTCTAAGAAAGCTTCCTTGCCCTTTCTGCTATGTGAGGTTACAGTGAGACTTGTCTATGAGGAAGTGAGTACTCACCAGATACCTCAGTGTCATGATGATGGGTCTTCCATCTTCCACTTATTTTGAAAAATAATCTTTGTTTTGTTTTTGTAGCTTACTGGTATTTTTCTCTTTGTTTTTTTTTAAATAAGAACAAAATTATTACAATAAGTGATTAAGAATTGGGATGAAATGATGAACAAATTGCCAATGCATGAGAACAAATAGAAATTTTTCTGAATATCTCTAAAGAGACGTTCCAAGTCCGAAGAGAAAATGGTACCGAGAGGCAGACTTAATTGTAACATAAGTAATCAAAGACACTCAACAGTAGGATGTGTTACATATTGAAGTAGTGAATCCTTTGTCCCTAAAAGTATTCAACAATTCCAAATGATTTATGTTTCCAAAAGCTTGGACTAAATGAACTTTGTGTTCAAGTTCCAAAGCTCCAAGATTCCACGAAGTAACCAGAGGCAGTCCTCTATACATTCCATTTGAGATGACACAGAATTATTTCTCTATCAACTAATGGTAGGCTCCTAAATAGGAGCCTAAATCACACTGCCTTCTGTGGTTCTGTCTCTTAATGCTTCTTTTGTTTGCAAGTTCTCTATAAGCGGTCCACCTTCATTTTTTATAACACCTGCATGATCAGAGTTTTACTCCTCTCTCTTAATGACTATGGGTCTTCCAGAAAACTCAGTAGAGTGTTAGTTAACACCAATAGTGATGAATCTTCTTAAAGTGGATTGGCATTTCAATGAACTGAGAGCCTCCACTGTATCAAATGTCTTACAATGGGTTCTGAGAAAGGGAGAGGCTACGTAAGAGAAGAACGAAGAGCTGGGGAATAGTGGAAAGAGGGTTCTGTGATGGTGCCAATGAGGATTGGTCCTGGCCAATTAAAGGACTGACAAAGCACCCGCTGTAGCTCAGGCAGTTCAGGTAGCTAAAGGGAAAATGATGGAAGCAGTGCCGCCTAAAAAGTCTCAGACAGACCATTGAAATGCCCCTTTTGGAGGAATCCTGCCTTGGGCAGAAGTGACCCAAGGTCTAGAGGCCTCACCATGCTGACTCATCCACTGGGAGATCCCAAATGTGCAGAAGCTAGGAGCTGTGAGCTCACTGTACTCACAACATGTTTTCTTCTCCACTGTCCCACATTCATCTCCCACCAGCAGCGTAGATGAGAGCAACTGTGTTCTAGTATCCTAGTCACCATCATAGGGTATTATTATCTTTTTTAGTTCTTTGTTTCTGGATTAAAAAAATGTGAGATACAACTGACATGTAACGGTATATTGTTTCATATGTACAACATAATGATTTGATCTTTCTTTACATTGTGAAGTAATCACCACAGTAAATTCAGTTAATATCCATCACCATACATAGTTAAAAACTCTTTTCTCTTGCAATGATAACTTTTAAGATCTACTCTCAGCAACCTTCAAATAAACAATAAAGTTTTGTTAACTATAGTTACCATGTCCTGTATTATGTGTCTATGCCTTATATATTTTATAACTGGAAGTCTGTACCTTCAGACACTCCTACCTTCATCCATTTTGCCAAACACTCCAGCCTTGCCTCTGGCAACTATCAATCTACCAATCCACTCTCTTTATCTATAAGCTTTGTGAATTTTTTGTTTGTTTAAGATTCCACATGTAAAGAAGTACATTTGGAATTTGTCTTTCTTTGTCCAACTTATTTCACTTAGCATAATGTCCTTATTATTCTTACATACCTCTTTTTTCTACATATTTTGAATTTTCTTGATTAGTGATATAGTAGTACTAATAATTAACTTGTTCATCAACTTTTTGTGTAGTGGCATTAATTTTTTTTCAGTTACTTTATACTCCACATATTAAAACTACTTTTGCCAAAAATGTATTTGCTACAATACATTTTTTCAGTTTATCCTGTGTCAATCAATCCTTTTTATTAATCTTTTGATTTTTTTTGCATAGAGCTTCTCTAAGTCAAAATTAGAAATACATTCATACACTTTCTATTTTATTATAGTTTTTTAATGATTTTTCCTTTTTGTTGTAGTAGAGTCTGAAGTAGGAATTCATTTGTTTCTAAATATTAACCAATTTCCACAGCACTGGTTAAAAAAGTAATCTCTCCTCTCCCTGTATTCTGAAATGTCACATTAGTTTATTTCTTATATAAACATGGTGCATTAGCCAAATTGTTGAAAGATCAAGTAGACTCATGAGTATCACACATCTTACCCAACCTCACAGCTTTACTAATGATAACAAAGGATATTTAAGAACTCAACACATATGAGGCATTCCTTTCTGGAGGAGCCTGAGTCTATCAGACAGAGTTTCCATAACAGTCTCTCCTGCATTAGGATGTGTTTTGCTTTCAGATCAACAGCCGAGTTCTGAACAATTTATGTGAACATGTGCTGAAAGAGAAAAAATAATTTTGGTTTTAGGGTCCCCAGTTTTATATTGCTTCAGTTAGAGACAGAAAATATTTATATGACTATCTTCCGATCTCTAGCCAGCCATGCCCCATAAATCCATAAACTGTAGGTTTATTTACAATACACAGTCTAGACTCACTAGGTCTCTACTGCCAAAAAGTGTCATAGCAGATAGGGACTCTTGGTATCTTTCCACTAATAAATACCATTAGCATGTTTAAAAGGAGCTCTGGTTGTTCTCCCCTAGTAGGAAGGGAGCGGCTCAGACCTGCTCTTAACCCTTTACTTCCCATGTGGGCAGCATTTGATTTGCCAGTAAAAGGAAACATACATGATTTCTTTCACATCCATTATACATGTCCCCTCCAGCAGCAGAAACTGAAATAATCTGCGTTCTGTGTCTAGAATTCATTGATATTTTAAGGTATCACATTTTCATCACTAGAATGAATGAATGCAAAGCTATTAAACAATGACTCTTATCTCTTTTACATGTGTTAATCCCTTTTGGCCCCTATAACTCTGTGAAGTCAGCATTGGGGAGAACCCATCGACCTCATTCCAAATATCTTTTCCATGTGGAAGTGTTATATTTCTGTTCTTTTGAACTATAACAGGAAGCATATCCTCATTTTATAAATGGTACAGCATTGATATTTTATAATATTTAAATTGGAAATGCTTAGAGACATATGAAATATTCAGGAAAATATATAATTGTCAATGAACACATTTTAAACATAAAAAGTCTACTAAGTGTGAAGAAATGCTCAAAAATTCTTTTGAACTCGAAGCAAAGATTCTCTACCCTATTAACTTTGCATACAGACCATTAGTATAAAAGTTCCACACTACTGAAGAGAGTGAACATATATCAGAAAACATAATGAAGAGAAAAATCTATTCCAGGAAATGACAAGGAGTAGTTCATGAAGAGTCACCTTCTGAACAAGAAAAATGGTGGCGGAATCAATCTATAGACACGTACAAAAGGTTTATACTAGGGAAGATTCTTCTGGTAAAACATAAACATATTATATTTAGTCTGTATATTGATTACTTAGCCAGATAGCTGTATATTGGAGAGGTCTTTTATGGTAGTTCCAGCAAATACAGAAACAGAAATAAAGTTATTCTGCATTAGATAAGTTTCTGTTAGAAGTGTCATAAATCAATACTGAATTAGCTTAGGTCAAAAAGATTAATTAGCACAAGAAGTTTATGAAAGTGTTGAAATTAAATGTAAGAATAGGCAGTTGGGTAGCTTTCAAGAATATCTGAATCTGGAACCTAAATACCATGAGGAATCTGTGCTTGGCTCTGTGACAGTTTCTTCCACCTGGAGATTAAAGAAAGAAAAAAAAAACTTTTGGCACACTGGTGGCCTGGTGGTTTAGTTCACCAAGCATAGCCCACATAGGTCCCAAGATTCACAGTTCAAAGATGTGGGGCTGGGGTAACAACTAAGATGAACAACTAAATATAATAAAGTGCTACTTCCTCCTCTCTTCCTGCCTACCTACCTACTCATCTTCATTCCTGCCTGTACCTTTCCTTCTAAAAGAAAAAAAAAAATTTAATCTCAAAGAAGCAGTGCATTTTTTCCCATCTCTAAATTAATCATTTGGGGCCAAGGACTGGTACTGTGATTGATAAGGCTTTAGATCTGATGTCCACCTCTAACTCATCACTTGTTTCTAAGGAAGCAAGGTCATGAAAGAAAATGACAGATCTGTAGGAAATGCATGAGCAGAGCAAGGAGAGGAAATATTCCCAGCAGAATCTGTGCTCAGACAAATGTGGAGGGCAGAAGCAAGGAGTATTCACTCTATCTTTCTTCTAAAGAACAAAAATAAAAGGAAAGGGCAAAGGTCTTTTCATGGTCTTCAATCATTCAATCCCAAGTTCTAGTTTCTATGGCCAAAATAATGTTGCTGATATCTCTAATATGTTGACTTTGAGTATTAAAAAAAATTTTGAGTAGGGTTCTCTTTCCAGAAATGCCAAAAAATAAAGGATCATGCTTCAGATACCCACCATTTGCTTCTTTCTGTTAAGAGCACAATTACATATATATATATATATATATATATATATATATATATATATATATGATCACCAATGGCATTTAATACATAGCACTTTAGAGATGGTTGACCTCTTCTTTATTTAACAAATACTGAGCCAATGTGCCCAGCACTGTAGTGCTGGGCATCAGAGCACTCAAGTGAACATGACACAGTCCTGGCCTTCATCAATTTTCACTAGTTGGAGACAGAATAAATGGGCAATGATAATTTGGTATAATTCATCTCACCCTAGGGGTAAGTATAAGGGGTTCTGATAACTCACATGAATGGCACTTAATACAAGTTAGGGGTTTTAGGCAGAATTTCCAAAGGAAGTGATATTGATATCGAAGATAAAACTAGAAATGTATAGGAGTTGCAGAGAATAAACTAATTCAGAAAAGGAATAACATATAAAGACTCTTGGATGCCAGAATGAATGTCATATTCTAAACTGAAAGAGATTTTAATATATGCCTGCAGTGTAGTAATCAAGAAGCACAATTCAGCTAGAGTGATCATCAAAGCCATGTTGTAAGTCATATGAAGCAGTTAACTTTTATCTAGGGCAATGAGAAACCATTGAAGGGTTTTAAGCAAAGAAATAATATGGTCAAATTTGCATTTTAGGAAGTTTGACTATTGTGGAGAATGAGTTAGAAGGGGTAAAAATTAGGAGGATGCTGGTGCAATTTATGTGGCCAGCGATGTTACCCTAAACTCAGTGCAGTGAGAATAGAAAGAGGGAATTTAAGCATAATCAAAAAGATAAAATCAAAGTGGTTAACTAAACCTGAAAAACAGGAGAATAAATTAAAATAACCCATACAATTCTGACTTGGTCATCTGAATGAATGGAAGTACTATTCATTCAGGGAGGGAATATAAGAGGAGACTTGGGGTCAAAAGAATAATACTGTTTGGGGTACCTGTGGGAAATTAAAGTGGAAATGCCTAATGGGCTGTTAAATAAATGGATCTGGACTTCAGTAAAATGGTCTGGGCTGCAAGGAAACATTACAAGCTTTAATGGAAGTGATGGGAATGGATAAGACGGATCAGGAGAGTCTATGATGTGAGATGAAGCATACCCTGGGGAACACCATGCTTAAGAACAGACAGAGATCAAGGGGCCAGCAAAGGAGACTAAGAAGCAGCATCCTGAGAGGTAGGAGTGAAACCCAGAAAGGTATGGTGACGGAAAGGAGAGACTTTCAAAGAGGAAGAGTTGAAGAATATGTAAGTACCTCAGAGAAGTCAGAAAATCACTGAAAATTATCCATCTGATTTGACTGCAAAAATATTAGGGAACTTGGAAGCAACTGTTTCAGGAAGAAGGCAGTGGTTGAAGCAAGACTGGGAAAGAGGAAAAAAAGAGTGAATACAGACATTTTGAAAGAACTTAGTCTATAAAAGGAGCCAGAGAGATGGGTAGGCACTGTGGGAATACATAGGGTTCAGGATTTCTTTTAAGATGAGAGAAACTTGGATATATTTATTCTAACTTTCATATAGTTGAAACTATTGACAGAATGTTTTTCTTATATGAGGCAGAACACACATATAGCACAGTGAGTTAATGGACTAATCTCACTGAATTTCTACCTGTGTCTACACCTGTGTAATCACCACCTAGATCAATATGTAGAATTTTTCCAGCACCTCAGAAAGTTCTTTCATGCTTCTTCCCACTCAACCTCATGCCCAAGAGGTTGGAAGCACTGTTTTAATTTTCATCACTGTAGCTTAGTTTTTCCAGCTCTGAAACCTCATGAAAACAGTCATTATATGTGAGAGTCATCCATGTGTTTCATGTAGCTATAGTTTTTATTTTTGTTGTTGTAATACCATTTCCTTGTATGAAAGTACTACAATTTGTCTGTTTTCCTGTAAATGACATTTGAGGTGTTTCCAGTTTGGCACTCTTATGATTAAAACTGCTATGAACATTCTTGTATGCAATCTTTTGGTAGACAGGTTATCAGTTCTCTTGGGCAAATAGTTATGATAAAAGTGATGGATCAGGATGGGTGTATATTCAGCTTGGGTAAATGGAGTCAGGGTAAATCCTTCTCACTCAAGTTTGATATTGCTGTCTTTTTAATTTTACCTTTCTGGTAAGCAGACATTATGAAAGTCATATTTTGTTGAGATTATAAACCATAGGTTCTCAGTTGGTACTTATAAAAATTTCAAAGCTTTGTACCTTAAGCATTTTCTATCATTGACTACTGACCTTCAGTAAACCAAATCTAATATTAAAAACATATAAACATAATTCAGGATGTTTCATGAGAAAGAGGTAATTTAATTCTCCTTTAAAGTTAGCTAAATTATATCATAATGATCAGGAAAATCCTGTCCAAAAGAGTCTCACTCCTAATTATGAAGAAGTAGGAAATATTAACATTCAATATACTAGTAAGAATCAAGTGGCTTAAGTGATGGTGGAAATTCTTCATTGCTACATCTATTCCAATTTACATTCTGTGTAAGTAGTGAGTTTGGTGATAATGGCTGTTTCCCCTTCTCATTTTCATTTTAATAAACTATATTTGAAGTCATCATTCACTATGATCAGAATTACAGACTCCATTTTAAAGAATGCTAGTAAGTCTTTGGGAGAAAATAATGAAATATAATAAACTATTGATATTAAATAGAATACTGATTATTTAGTAATTTGACTCACAATCTTTCCTTCTCTTTGATGTGTTTCTGCTTGATGAAATATCTGACATCTGACAGAAATATGTCACACTTAAATAACTTTCATAAATAAGTTTTAAAAAAAGTAAGTTATTCATGAATAAAATAAGGAAAACTTTCTTAGCATTCTGGTATCAAAAAATGCAAATAGATTGTCACAGACTTTAAAAAAGTTATCGAATTTCCATATTCTCAGAAATTACTGATAGAGGATAGTTTAAACTTGAAGGATGACAATTTGCAATCTTTGTCAAAAGTCATGAATATATTCCCATCTCTATATACCTTGGTCCTTGTGTCTTCTGTTGAGAAATGTTTCAGCATCACTAGTTATCTAGGAAATGCAAAAAAAAATCACAATGAGATAGATATCACCTCATACCTCTTAGAATGGCTCTTATCAAAAAGAAAAAGATAACAAGTGCTAATAAAGATGTAGAAAAAAAAACATTTGTACACTGTTGGTGGGAATGTAATTTGGTACAGCAATTATGGAAAAGCAGCATGAAGTTTCCTCAGAAATTAAAAAAAACACCATATGATCTAGCCATCTCACTTTTGGAGATATATATATATATATATATCCAAAAGAACATGAAATCATTATCTGAAGAGATAGCTGCACTCCTGTGTCCCTTGCAGTCTTATTCACAGTAGCTAACATATGGAAACCTAATAGTCCATAGATGGAAGAAAATGTGAGTACACATGTGTACCTATATATGTATCTACACACATATACACATAACAAATTTACCATCCATATTCCATTTTTCTTCAGTTGAACTAATAATGTCCTTTATAGCATTTTTTTCTCCTTTGCAGATCAGCTCCACTCTAGGTCAGATACTGCAGCGTATGTACTGAGTCTTTACCGTCCATTAATCTGGGATTCTTCTACAGGCTTGAGTATATGTGGATCTTTCAGAACATTGTCATTTTTAAAGAATACAGCCCTCCTTTTTTGAAAGAATGTCTTGGTCTGCTCAGGCTACCATAATGAAGTAACATAGACACAGTGCTGAAACAGCAGAAATGCTCTTTGAGCTCTAGAGTCTGGAGCCCAAGAGCATAGTCGGATTCGGTAAAAGTCCTCTTCCTGACTTGCATGGCTCCCTTTTCACTTCCTTCTCACATGACAAAGAGATAAGGAGACAGGACAAGCTCTCTAGTGACTCTATTATAGGCATTAATTTCATCAGACTAGGGCCTGCCCACTTGACCTCATCTGACTCTGTCTATGAAAGGTCCCATCTCCAAATATCAACACATTACTGGTTACAGCTTCAACATATGAATTTTGAGAGGTCACAAACATTCAGTTCATATCATAAAACAACCCTCATTTTACACTTTTAAGAATATTTAAAAAACAAAGCTTGTCTAAACCTATTAAAAATACTATTTTCTAAAGTCATTCAACCAGAATTAAATCATTGCAGCAATTTCCCAAATTGAATGCTCACTGAACTGACATTTTATTTCACTGAAACTGCCGTTATCACAAGTTTTCAGTTGTTTCAGTGAAATACCATCTGGTTCACATGCAGTTTCCTTTTAAAATTTGTTAATCTAATATCTTTACCTTAAGTTTATCAATGTACTACAAACAGGTAACTAGTTATCTTACCATCGCCAGATTTCATCCTTATAAATCTGGCTTATCCTCATTAGTTAAAATCCGGATATGTACTTTCTCAAATATTTCTGAAAAATTAAAGTATCTCTACATCTCATCTACAGAATTCATTTTCCTTATTTTTAGGTTGCGTTCTAAAGGTGATTACCATCACACACAATAAAATATGCTTTTGATTATCATGAAATGTTAATAATATTTTCTAATGTAGAATCTAGAGAAGTTTCCCCCTTAAATAAGTCCCCAAAATGATATTTTAAATGCACCTATTAGGAAAATTCTTCTTTTAATCATATTTTTTTCTATCAATTCTGATTATGTCTTCCAAAGTCAGTGGTAATTTCTAGTTTTCCAAAGTTTATTCAGTATTTAGACTCAGTTAGGTACTTACGACATTTTCTCGATTGTTTTTCAAATAAGTTATGTGTTAATACATTCTAGAAGTTTTTCCCCTTTTCTGGTCTTTAATTTCTCAATAAAGCAGAATTTTTCTATGCTTTTTTTAGAATATAATTGACCGCATATACACGTCTTCATTTCTAATTTCTTCCACTTGTGAAGCAGCTATTTGACCTAATTCAACATAATCTGGAATCAGAATTTCTGCTCTGTGTTCTACGTCACTCCTAACAATTGGGTCTTACCTAAAATTCAAGTTTTCTAGACCTTTAAGTGCTGCTATTTTCTTTCTATGGTGTCTCTTGACTATTTTATTTGTTTGCAGTCTTTTGATTCTGTTTTGAAGTAATATAGCTTGATGTCTTTGTTTCATAGTCTTGTATTGTCCAAAGGAAAAGAATGATCAGGATTTATCATTTTTTTCCTTCTTTAATGATGGCTTGCATAGAAGACTCAATGTCAGGTTTACACCTGCAACCTATAAACTTATATGCTAGTCTTTATATTAATAAATCTCTGGTGTTATTATTTTTTAACTTTTTTATCTTTTCTTTTTGGAACTTTACAGATAATCTTACATATGACCTAATATTATTTGAATTTAAATTTATAGTCTTTCTTTCCTTTCTCCCTTATTTTTCTCTTCTTTCCTTTTTTCAAAATGGTAGCCACATGTATGCAACGTTTAGTGTAGTTGAAAGGTCCTAGACTTTGGAGGCAATGTTCCAATCTAGTTGTCTGTGACTCCTTATAAAATAATCCAACCTCAGTTTCTTCATGCTTAAAATCTTAATATCTACATTTGAAAATCTGTGTCTATTGAGTGAGACAATTTATGTTTTTAATTCTGGTAATAGACTAGGTTAGATGACTAATGCATACATGATAAATATGTTGTATAAAATATGACAAGCACACTTTTGAATGAATAACTGAGCTCACAAGTAGTAGAAATACCTGGGGGCAAAAATGAAGACAGAATAAAAAAATAAAGTGATAGGCAGCATGGCTGATCCTGTGACTTCCCGGAGGGAATTTTCTTGCTCCATTACTGAGGAACTTGCTGCCAGAAGGTCAAATAGGGATGGGAATTAGAAATGAAATATACACCTAAAATCATGTATTGGTTGTCTGTTCTTTTCTCCTCCAGATCCATTCTTCGTCCTTCTCCACCCTGTATAACTGAGCTCCCTTGTCCTCTGGCTTCCAATTGGGCTTAGTCAACAGGGAGTCATAGCAAAATTTGGAGGGAAAAATAATGAGTTCAGAGTGCCTGTTTTCCTGTATCCTTCCCTATCAGGTCCTTTTCAACTACATCCCATAACCTCAGATCACTGTTGTACCCAAGAAGCCTTCGCTAGACAACTCTTTCTCCTCTCAGGTCCCAGGACCCTCTCTCTCTTCTCATTCATTAGCATGGGGTGGTAACAGAACCATGCAGTCAGCTTCCAGCTCCATGTGGTTCCCATTTGCCACCCATACCTTTATAATCAATGCTTACATAAACAACTGCTCCTCAAATCATCCATTTGTTTCCTGTTGGGCTTCTGATACAAACCAAACTCTCTCAAGAGCTATGTATTTAGTGAAAAGGTAGCTCAAGGAAAATGTACCACCAGCCCAGTGAGCTAACGAGGATGTTAGCTTGAGCTTGCCTCCAAAGAAATCAAAACCATCATTTACAGTGCCATTGTATTCCAAAAGCAACACTTCTCAAAAACCTACAGAAAAACGTCCTGCTGAATATGAGATCACAAATTGATATTGCAAAACACATAAAATCCAGCCAAGGTGAGAGTGGACAGGCAAAACAAACAGCAGGATTTAACTCTCTTTAGTTAATAGCGCTAGTGAGCAGCATTACCTGATAATGACTTAGAGTAAGAATGGTTTACATTAGTAAAGACACCAAAAGAGAACTGAAACCATGAGACAAAAGAGAGTATGTAAAAAAGACCAAAGATACTTGGAGAAGAACTCAGAGAAATTCCAGAAATGAAAAAAATATGATCATTAAAATTAAAACCTAGTAGATGGATTACACACAGCTAAAATGCAAACTGGAGATTGATCTGAGGAAAATGCTGAGAATGCAACAGAGAAAGATAAAGCTATGGAAACTATGAAACAGAGTTAAGAAGGCACGAAGACTAGAATGAAAAGACCCAACACATTTCTAATAAGAGAAATTTACAGAAAGAGGATGTAGAGAGAATGGCATGATTTTACTGAACATCAAGGGAAAGCAACCAGAGAAAAAAGATATTACCTACAGAGTAACTCAATTAAACTGAAAGTAGATTTCTCCACAAGAAAAATTGAAGTCAGGGCCTTGTGGCTCAGATGGCTGAGACTGCTGTGGTGTGAACCAAATAAAGCCCAAGGACCCAGGTCTGAGACCTGGGCCTGGGGGAAAAATGAAAACAAATAAATAAAAATGCTCTTTCCTTCTTCCCTCCCTTTCTCTTTCCTTCCTTCCTCTCTCCTCTCCTTCCATTAAAAAAAAAAAGAAATTGAAGTCAGATGACAATGAAATAACATATATAACAGGTAGCAGGCACTCAGTACATGGGCAAGAAACCTTGTGATACCTCTTGGTTGATTGTTCTTCATATTTTATATAAACAATGCAGTCTACTGTCTACATCTTTCTTTTATTTAATAGTATTTTGGTTTATATATAATTGAACTTGTTGATCTTAACTAAAGTTGTTTTAGTTTAAACAAGAAGCTATAAATAAAAATGCAGACGTATTTGAAAGCTATTGAAAAATACCGTGGGAAAATTGTACTGAAGTTCTAAGGGATACAAATGAGAGAGTAATTAAGGAATTTATAAAATTGGTAGGAACTATTGCCAGAAAGAAAAAAAAAAAGAAAGAAAGAAACTATTACCTGGGATTTATAGCCAAGATTTCATTTGAAAATGGACAAAAGGTATGAACAAACAATTGGAATAGGCAAACAAAGGGAAGCTAGTCAACTCTGTTAGTAATTGAGAAAAACACATGGCAAAATAATATACAGAATTTTATACACTGCAGATTAGCAAAGTGTCAAAAATGATTACATCCAGTTCTGATAATTCTGTAGTGAAATAGTTATAATTATATACTGCTAGAGGCATAGAAATTTAAATTTATACAATTAAAATTAAAAATTCAGTTCTTCAGTCACACCAGACTATTTTTTCACATGCTCGATGGCCACCCGATGCTAGTGACTACCATACTACTGAGCACAGGATACTTTTTCCATCATCCTAGAACATCCTGTTGACAGATCTCTTCCAGAGGGTAGACACAGGGGCAGAAATGATAGGTGGTTGAAAAAAGCACAACTTCCATTGTACTTAATTCTTCAAAGTGTTCTCTAAAGATTTTATCAATTGACCTTTCCATTGTTACATTGCCCCAGTTCCTTTTAAACAATGGGCATTTTCAGACTTTTATTTCTCTAATCTAATGGATATGAAATGATGTATCTCACTCATTTAAATTTGCGTTTCCCTAAAGTGGAGTTATTTTATGAGTTTATTAGCCTTTCTCATATTTCCATATTTCCTTCTATGAATTTACTGTTTTGTTGTTTCTTCTGCATTTCCCTGTTGAGATTATTTAAAATAGAAAAATGTTTATGATGCAGCAATATTTTCTTTTAAAAATCACACAGTTGGCCTACAATGGCTTTAAGTGAGTAAAAGTAAATGTCCAGATCATTAAAGCTTAAAAAACTTCTCATACAAGTAAACTTAGACAATTGAGATAGTGGGATTTGGGGGTTATCTAAAATTTATTTCAATGTTGCTGTCATACCATTTTCTTATTTTCAAAGAGCAAACAAATATAATATTGCTTGATGTTTGGGGAAATAGCCCCACAATTTCTTATACTTTGTTTTCTACGTCTTCCTCTTGGCTCCATGTAGACTGCTATTATTTTTATCGCTGCTATTATTTTTATTTGACATTATTCCTTTCTAGTTGAACACTGTGTAACTGACCTAAAAAGTGTGTGTGTGTGTGTGTGTGTGTGTGTGTGTGTGTGTGAGCAAGCAAGGATAGAATGGTGAGAGAAGAAAAACATTTCAAGATTTGTTTCTTTTATTAGATGACATGTTTAAATTGCAAAGGAAACTGCCTTTCATAACTCATAGTAGAGGAAAATATACTTGTGTATATTGCTTGGAGACATCACATATTCATGTCTTGAAAATTAGCTTCAGTACTGGCTGAAGTAATGACATTCTTTAAAAAGTGGAACTGCACTGTTTAAAATAAAACAAGAAGACAGAGAGAAATGGTGGTAGAAAAATGAAGTAGAAATTAATTCCTCTTTACCTACATCCTTAGGGATGAATGGGCTGTGCTCTACAGGTTGTTTCCCTGTAGCATTAATAGCCAACATGTGTCATCATCCACGAGTGAGACATAGTCATTTTCCCACAGGTACCCAAGCGGATTTGTCCCGTTGTTACTTTCTGTCTTATTGTCAGCCAGCCTTCTTTCTATTATTCTTTCATTTCCTGCCTGGATCAATGTTTCCAGTTTCCCTGCTATGCTCAGCTGCATGATGTTTCCACCCTTGGTACAGAGTTCTTTGCAGTAAGCTCAGAGAACACAAGCAGGACTTTCACCTTTAACAAAGACAGACAGGAATTGTCTTGATACCTTTTCCTTGAAACTGCAAAGCCCACTCCCCCACCTTACCCCCAGATGCTGCGGCCTCACAGCCTTCAAGCAATTTTCATCAGCTGTAGAGATACTGAGTATCTGTTCTGCTTTCTGAAATTCAGGAGTGTGAGCTGGAATGAATGTGCCATTGTGTATTCTTTGCCTTTTCCACGTGCTTCCAGATGAGCGCTCTTTTAAGGGTTGATCAGAGCAGACCGCAAGCTCTGCGTGTATTGTCCTTGCCTGGAACAGGGCCTCTCTCTCATCATCTCACCATGTGGGGCTTTTTGTTAACTCAGACATTAATTTGTTTAGTGGGTGTTGCTGTATTTCCTTTATTTTCTACAAGATGTCCATTCATACTAAGTATTGCAATGAGTTCAAGGACAGGAAATGAAAGAAGGTCAAGATGAAGCAATACATTTAAAATAAGCCCTTTCTTAAAATTAGGATAAAACCTAGTCCAGTAAAACCTGGAGTGCAAACCAAATAGGATTTACAACTTGAATGCACATCCCCTAGGAGTCTTCTCAGAAGAATCTGCCAAGTGATGTCTGGCTCCCAGGGGGTGCTTGTCATGTGGGATGCCCTATCTCTAGGATCTTAGAACCTCCCATGGTCTTCCATCTGCTTCAGTTTCAGCTAAGGTGTGGGTTTGGATCTACTTAGGAAGATTTCCTGAATGTGGATCCCGAATATCATCTGAAAACATTTTTCTCTCCATGTGCCTGGAATTGACGTGGATGTTTTCTGAAGTTACTCTTTTGCTTAATGGTATTAGCTCTGTGGCTATGTGTTATGATTAGGGGGCACTCCAGAGGGTTGTCTGCAGTAAATATCAACCTACCGCTGGCATACCAACATGGTTGGTTTTTCCTTCAGATGCCAGGTACCTTTCCCTTCTTCAATAAGAAGCATGGCTGTAATAGTGTGGCTCCTGGAGCACACCAGGAGCTTAACAGAAACCGGGAGCTTAACAGAAACCAAATGAATTGGAAACAACTCTAGGGATGGACTCCAGAACTGTGGTTTAACAAGACTTCAGGTGCTTCTAATGCAAAATGAAGTTTGAGAGCCTCTTAGCTAAGCCACTGAGCTTGAAAGTGATGTGTGAAGATGGCCTGAAAAAAAATTATAACTTTATAATTCATATTCTCCTTTGCTAATTTATGTTTTTGCATACCTTTGATATACCTTTTGCATACCCAGTATTGCATATATAATTTATCAACAAATACAGGCTGAATACTAGTAGTGCATGTTTAATGATAGAGATGCATGGCATTCAAAGTTTGAAGACTACAAGTCTTAATATGTTAAAATGCTTATGTTCTAAATCCAACTAAGCCATTAGGCAATGATGTCATATATTTGCATTAATATATTTATCTTGTTCCTCACTTCAAATTGTTTTGCAAATAATTGATAATGTTCATTTCTCCCCTTGTGTGGAAATGCTCATATTCTCTGGGAAGTGATAATTAAGAGGCCTCTGCTTTATATCCTGGTCTCTTACCCCTCCCTGGGCAAAAAAGAGAATAATAATGGCCCGTGAACAGAATCAATAGCACCTACCCACTTGCCCCTTAGTGCAGTTGTTTTTGTACATGCAGAAAAGTGTATAGAGCATTAGAAAGAGGCTTCTATGCCTAGTCCTTCCTGTGTCCCTTTTCCCATTCTCATTGCTCTACTTAGATGGAGGGATTCCTGGGGGCGTGGGGGGCACCCTGTTCCCAGTGGCAACTTTCTCCACTCCCCCACATAGACCAGCCTGCACCAGCCTGGTGTGCCTCCTGTGCTATCCATTTATGCTTCCTTTGTATTACACATTTCCTGAGCTAGGCAGAAATTATCATTGTGCACTTATCATAAATGGAAAAATGGAAGAACTCGGTGTAGGGCTACTTTTAAACCACAATAATTTAGAAACTCAACAAGGAAAATGTAGGAAAAAATTATTATTTCATTCCTGGCACAATATTTTGTGTAAGTATCCTCTCAATAACTGTACCTGAGATGAATGATCAAACATATAAAATACAGTTCAGTTCCTGAACACTTAGTTCTGGTAATATTCCATAGCAGTGCAATGCCTCAACATAGGTTTGAATCCAATTGCATTCATTATTTGTGTGACCTTGAACACGTTCCATAACCTCTCTTAAGCCTCATTTCCTTCAATTTGTAAATAAGGATAAGGACAGTAATGACTTCATAGACTCATTGTGAGAATTAAATAAGATGTAAGTGCTTAGCATGCTATCTCTCACACGGTAAACTCCCATTAGTTGTAATGCTGAACATTTTGCTGAATCAAATACCAAGAAATAATAAAACATGTTCTTACTCTCAATTACTTTGTCAGTGATACTCATAAACCTCTTTTTTTCCTAGATAAGACCTAATGATCTGACATAATATATGCTATTTTAAAAATAATGCCTTTATTAGAGAGAGTGACCTAAAATTTATTAATCACTATCTTCTCCTGCCCATATGTCTGTCTGCCTGGAAGAGTTATTTCTGTTGCTGAGCTAACTACTGGCAGGGGCGCAGAATCCTTTCATTCTGTTTCACCTAGTGGTACATTACACTTCATCATTAAGAAAGAAAAAGGATTATATGAAGACCTCTGTGGTGACACCATTTACTTGAAAACTAAATAGGAGTATGATACCACATCAGGAAGGAATAAAAGACTAAAAGTTTTGTATCACCATTCAATGAAATTAATTTGTCATAAAGGAGACTTTATACTATCATCAAATAAAAACACCATAGGACAATAATGGGAGTTTCCATGAACTCTTTAAAAAGGACCCCAGAAAGAGTAACGCTTTCCTTCTCCTCTCCATGAGTTCTTCCTTTTCTTAATAGCAGGAAATTAATAAATATTATTTAATTAATAATTAAGTAGGAAGGAAGCCCATAACAAAGATGTAAGGATGTCTAAGCATAATGTGCAGAATTGCCTCCCTGCAGCACTTCAACATTCATTTGTGCTTCATTCATACGTGTTTTGACCATATAATCCCCACACATTATTTCACTGAAAGGTTTTTGGTGCACACTGGTGGCTTAGTGAATGAGGTCACTGGATGCAGTTCACATAAATCCTAAAGACCCCAACCCAGATCCGAGGCCAGGGTCCAGGGGGGAAGCAACCAACAACTAAATACAATAATTAAATGTTTATTCCTCCTCTCTCTTCCTGCCTGCCTAGTAGCTGCTTGCAACTTTCCTTTAGAAAAAATGTTTTTTAAAAAACTCTATGAAGTAGGTATTAACTTTTCAAATTCAGTATTTGAAGCACTGAAAGGTTAGGAATTTCCCCAAGGTCTCATGGCTATAATTAATAAAAATCAAGATATCAGCCCAGAACTGCTTGACTCCTAACCACTTCTTCATGTGGAGGCTGGAAAGTGGTTTATATGCTGATATGTCCTCCTTCTTTTGAGAAAACATGAGATCTACTGCAGTAAAGTGGGTTCTCTTCCTGTAGTCAGACTGCTGTTGCTTCCCTCTGCTGACTTGAACACTATGATTTTGCTAGTCTTGCCCCTTTGAAACACAACATGCATCACATGGACTCATAGACATGGTCCATTCAGCTCATTTCCAACAGGGACACAAGGTTGGGTTCAGTGAAGCAGGAAAGGTCACCTTCCACAATGTCTGCCTGGAATAGTCAGTTTGATTCATTTCAGCAAATATGGATTGCAAGCCTTTCATGCTCTATGCTAGGAACCAGAGAAACAGAAATAATCGATCCAACTTCCTGTGCCTGGGAGTATTAAGCTGGGAGAAACAGTAGTAATGGATACTTCTGGTATTAATATGTCATCTTTGTTTCTTTATATTTATCTTCAATAAAATTTTTGTTAATATGTATTGCTTATATAAAATAGTTTAATGAAAAAATGTTTTTACAAAAAGCAACTCTTGAGAAACCAATCTATAATGGTGAAATGAAGCTGATGATGGCAGAAATAGCACTGTAACCCCAGCCTTCTAATTCTTCCATCATATAAGTACCACTTTTTAAAGCCACCTCGGGGGTGGGGGAGGGATTGAAAACTTACAATGTACCAGGCAATCTTTTAAGTGTTGGAGGTTATAGGAATGAATAAGATAAACTTTCTAACCTCAAGGACTTAACAGACCAATGAAGAAACTCATGGTGGAATATATTTTCATGTATAGAGATACTTGACTCTTGTATTTTCATAACACATTTTGTAGAAAATAGCTCTTTATATCTGTCTAGAATATGCACAGTTCCATATTGGCATGAAGTGTTACCTTTTGAGAGCTATGCAAAAGATACCAATTATCATTGCATCCCAATAGAAAGACAGAAAACAGCACAGAATCTCACTGATACAGTATTTAAAGAACACAGAGAGTTGGACAAGAGTCTGAAGCTCAAAAAGCAGACTGAAAATGCTTTTTAAAAAGTTTGAACTCTTCTCTAAATCCTTCATGAAAGTGAAAAATGAACCAGAGAGCTAATCTGCCCACACAGAAGTTCTCGTAGCAACTATATTAGTTTGCTGTTGTTTTACACATATGCCACCTTTCAAGCCTATTCCGAAACCCTACCCTGAGTTGTTCTTGGTTTCATATTGCTCTAGATAAAGTGATAGAGGGACCACTGGCTGGCAACCCCAACAGATTTGACAATCAGCTCTTTTATACCTACACAACTGATATATCATAATTAGTTATCAAAGCCCTGGTCAATACTTTATGGCAGTTAAGTGAGATAAGGAAATCTTTTTATATCAGAAGCTTGGCTTCGGGTTAATTGAAAGTTAATATTGTTCAGCCTAGTTATACCAGATTGTTTTAAAGTCATGTAATTATTTTTGCAATATTGATGAAACCTAGAGCTTTAGCTAAAGAGAAATAAACATCACCTAACTCAATGACATAATTAAGAGTGAAGGGCTAAATAGCACCTAGATAAATGTATTGAGTCCTAAAATTCCAGTGGATAAAAGCAGGAATTAACTGTAGGCTGCAATTAATGGTCCAGACATTGAATATAATGAAATTAATGAGTTGAATTCTTTCAAGTATAACACATATTTGGATAAGTATTGATATTTGAAGATCATTGGTATCAGAGAAAAAGACTAAAAATCTTGATTTTAGATGCAAAAAATATTTTCCAGATGAAAATGTGGATATATATGCCTCTTAGATAGATAGACAGACAGACAGATAGATATAGATAGATAAATATGGTTATATTTACTGGAAGAGGGCTGCATTCTAGCCTTGTAAATCATGGGTCTGATTGTTATTCTAGCATTGACTGACAAATTCAAGACTCAAATTCCATGAGCCACAGCCCTGTCTCCAGCACCTCTAAGAATCACAAGACCTGGTAAGACCAGGACCTAAAAAGTTGTTTGTAGATCTCACATACAAACCCAGGAGGATGTGGGAAGAACCAAGGCAGAATGAGGAAGATATTTTATTTTGGAGATTGAATACTGCTTGGCAAATACTAATTTTCTTGTGACCAATACACATGAGTTTGGGGTATCAAGGAAAAGCAGTCATGACATGTAGTCAATCCATTAACTCCTTCAGCCTCTAATGCCCTGAGAAATACTAAGAAAGCCCCTTCAGAATCACCACAGACATCACCACCTGTCCCAGTAATATGTTAAACAGCATTTAAGATAAATAAGAGAATTTATAATTTGATCGTAATATTTTAGTCTTAAATACTGTAAAGTTAGGAAACTTTACTATTATTTTAGCATTTAAATCTGTTTAAATAAATGTTTTACTTTTTAAATAGAAAGGAAAATGAATACACAGCTTAGTTATGTTACACGTTACTTATCAACTCTCCCAACTGGGTCTTGGGAAAATGTCAAAGGTCCTGCCAGAGGGCAAACTAAAAGCAATAGGGAGATGAAGGGCAGAATATAGCCCTAAATCATCAAGAGTGCTGGCCCCTCTGAGCCCCGTTGCTTTGCGTAAATGTACCCAAAGTAGCCACTAAAAGATAATTCAGTTGCATTTCACGTTTCACTTTGCTGTTGAAAGTCAAGTTTCATTTCTACTGAACTTGAATAGCTTTAGGGCAAAGTTTGATCCCAACTTGTGCTCAATAGCAAGGAAGTCACGAAGCCATATGTTCCCATGAAATGACATGCTGTGAAGTGAGGGGAATTACTGCAATTACTTCTTCAAAGGCTCCTGGGGGAACCAAACTTGTTATGACTTTCTATGAAGGAAATTCAGGAGCTTTTCATCTAAAACACAAGTTTCATAAAAACTCACTAGAGGAAGATTATGAGGAAAATGGAGACAACAGGGAGACTCAACTATTGTATTGATGCCTTGAAAAATGTCATTTTTGTTCTTCTGATTAACTGTTCTTCTGATTTATACTTTGGTATAAAATAGTGTAGCCACTTAGTAGGTACCTGGCATCATTCTGTGTTTATGACCTTGGATAGATCCTATAATTATCTAGAAGAATTGAAATCTAACACACACATACACACACACTCACACACACAGACTTGTGCCCTCCCTGCCCTCATTCTATCCATTCATTAATATAAATTCATGGAATTTGAAAAGTCTCCTTCATGGAAACCACATGAAAGCTGAGCTCTGAAGCTGGCCCTGAAATTGGCTCAGAATTAGGGACCATCCTTTAAGTGAAATCCATCTGAGAGGAAACCATTGAGTGTATTTGAAGAGATATCCTGGAGAGCACTGTCTTTGGGTAAGTCATAAAATCTCTGTCCTCCATAACTATTTGTTCTGAAAAATAAAGGGTATCATCCTTTTCCCACTTGTCATTTGGCTTCCTGCATCTTTCCTTGACTCTTGGCTTCACAAAATTGATTCTGAAAAGGGAAAGTTCGATATATTTATGGCAACAGGGTTCCGGTTTCCCTCTCTGCTCGTGAAAATCCCCCATTGTTTTTCTGTCATCGCCAAAGTTTCTGAAATGCTGAGTGGTTGTCAATGGGGCCGCACCTATTTTTCTCAGCCTAATGGCATGTTTATTTTACCAAAGTCCATATTAGAAAGCTCTAAGCAAATAGCAAATGTTATAGAATAGCAGATAATTTTTAAAGCTAAAGGTTATACACAGACATAAGGCTAAGTAAACACAAG
This sequence comes from Solenodon paradoxus, assembly GCA_004363575.1. Taxonomy (NCBI): domain Eukaryota; kingdom Metazoa; phylum Chordata; class Mammalia; order Eulipotyphla; family Solenodontidae; genus Solenodon; species Solenodon paradoxus. The sequence goes on from RJWH01000966.1 coordinate 506,005, forward strand.
TTTGAAGTGTTTGATTGTAGCAAACTTTTAACCATCCTTCACAGTTTTCTTTGCTTCCTCACACATAATCTCATTTGGTCCTTGTAACAATCTTGAGATACCTCAGTCATGAAGCTGTTATACCTATTTCACAGCTAAGGAAACTGAGTCCCAGAGAAGTTAAAGTGTTTTTCCTAAAATCACAATTCTAGGCACATCCTGATAGAGTAGTGGTTTGGTCAACTGCCTCCAGTCGAAATGCAGTCCACATACATCTCAATGACCCCAGTTCTCTTCCCGGACCGAAGAAAACAATCAAGATGTACAACTAAATAAAAATAAAGTGCTTCTTCCTCCTCTCTCTGCCTGCCTGCTTACCTAATCACCTTCATTCCAGCCTCTACTTTTCCTTAAAAAAATAAATAAATAATCACAATTCTAAGTGGCTAAGTCTATATTTAGATCTAAGTTTTCTGACTCCAGAATCCATTATGTCCTGCTGTTTTCAACTAAATATATAAACCATTACATTAGGGAGAGAATTTCAAAATACCAAACATTTTTTCTGTGTTTTTAAAAAAGCTATTAGCAGCTACACAGAACACTGAAGTCTGGCAGCTTCGGCAAAATAGCGGACAGAGGTAAGGTCAAGGCATTTTGTAACTAAAACCCCCAATGTTTTAACACTTGAACCTGATTTACTAATCAGAAAGTTTCCCAGTTGTGTTGTTAAATTTACATCATGTAATTATTTGGGGGAAATGTGAATCCTTGGCCATCAAGTAAATACTCATCACCCAGATTCTATAATTTACATATTATTATACTCACTTTACCACATTATCTACCTGTCTGTTCATTCCTCTATGCAACTAGCAATCCGTATTATTTTTCTAAAGTTACAGATACCAGTAAACTATCCCTGTTCATGCTTATCATTTATTTACAGATTTTTCAGAAAAGATTTCATATAATCAAGTGCATAAAACTTAAGAGTATCCTTCAGTAAGTTTTTTAAAATATGTACTTCATGTAACTCAAACATATATATACATATGTATGTATGTATATAATATTATACTCATCTCAGAAAGCACTCTCCCTCATGCCCCATTCCAGTCAATTCTCTCTACCACTGGTCTAATATTTGTTACCATCAATCAGTTTCATCTGTTCTAGAACTTCCTTTAGTACCATACAGTATAACTTTTTAGTAAAAGGATTTTCTTGCTCAAGCTTGTGTTCTGGAGATTCATCCACGTTGTTTGTGCATTAGGAATTTGCTCCTTTTCACTGTTGAATATTATTCTATTGTAGGAATAGACTAGTTTCTTTATCTACTTTCCACCGACAAATCTCTGCACTATTTCCAGTTTGGGGTTATTCTAAATAAAACTACTATGACACTCCTATAGAAACCTTTTTGTGAATGTTTTCATGTCCACCAGAAATGAAATTGCTAGGTCATAGGATAGGTGTATGTTTAGTTTTTCAAGAAACTTCCAGAAATGTATCACAGGAATTGTAGCATTTTAACTCCCACCAACAATCTAGGAGAATCTGCTTTTCCACATCATCGTCCACAATTGCACTGTTAGATTTTAATTTTAGCTATAGTGGGTGTTCATATTAGTTTTTGAATTACAAAATAAGAAATAGCATTTTCATTACCAAGAGGCAACTTAGGCCATGTCTGTATCCATGTCCCTCTATTACTATACCAGTTCAGGTTTCTTAAACTCTGGAAATGTGTTATTTAATCCTATTTCTCATCCTTTTGGAGTTAATTGAAAGACTCATAATTTTTCAGTGTTTTTGCATTCCATTTGAGCTCTAAATCACTGAAGCATTGATGATGTGAATTGTTAGGATGTTTTTCTATTAATACCAAGAGTTTTGAATTAATAAAAAAAAATGATCAGGTTTGCTCTTGATTTAAACTCAATAGTAAAAAATAAACAATCACAATCTAGTCACTAACTCATGAAATTTCTTTGAATTGAACCAGCCTCACCTCAGAGGTGACTTTCATTGTCCTAAATGTGTGAATCATTTTAGCCTCAGCATAAATAATATGTGGTAAAGTCACCTCCAGTTAATTGCTTCCATTTCCTAAAGGCAATCCAGAGGCCTCATTTTGTGTTCATGTAGATATTTCTTCCTTAGCTAGGCCGTATCATTTACCCTGAGGCGGATTCAAACTTTTACATTTTGTTTTCTTAGCCTTTCCTCTATTCTCTAAGTTCTGGCTCTTGCTTATTTATTGTGAAAATAACTTAAATGTTCATAATGATTTTCAGAAATGTATTTCAGACTACTGCTTATAACATTAGACATATGATAGTCTGACAATTGTTGGTAGCAGTGGAAGTAATATAGCTCAGAGATCTAAAGTGAGAGACGTAGAAATCCCGAGGCTCATGTCACCTGATCAAAGCATCATGAAACCCTAACATAGAAGATAACTTTCAACTGCTCTTTAACTAATTCCTTTCCTTCTCTATACTTTAATTTTCCAAGATATTAAAGGATAACATACATAAAGTTTTAAATATACATGAATGTATATATGTCTGTATGTGTGAGTACATGTACTTTAACTAGAAATGTATAATGCAATTTTAGCATCAACTAGTGTTTATAGGAAAATTGTATTTCTGGTGGCACGAGTTCCTTTCCATAACATTTGTGACAGTCATAGTGGCTCCATGGTCTCTAGAATCCCCTCTGGCTACATAGGCATTTGGGAGATGATACCCAAGAAGGTGTTAGTAATTAGGCATTTAATCTCTGTTTGCAAAAGCACTTCATACACTGTTTT